>JAJOOS010008147.1:0-35612 GCA_029582725.1 Solanum chiquidenum | reverse complement strand
TGGTGACCAAAAAGAGGGTTGTCAGTTTTGAGAATGACGAGAGGCTGCAGCATTGTAGTGCCATTTCTACAAGGTCACTGGTACAAAAGAAAGAGGACTTGGTGACCAAAAAGAGGGTTGTCAGTTTTGAGAATGACGAGAGGCTGCAGCATTGTAGTGCCATTTCTACAAGGTCACTGGTACAAAAGAAAGAGGACTTGGTGACCAAAAAGAGGGTTGTCAGTTTTGAGAATGACGAGAGGCTGCAGCATTGTAGTGCCATTTCTACAAGGTCACTGGTACAAAAGAAAGAGGACTTGGTGACCAAAAAGAGGGTTGTCAGTTTTGAGAATGACGAGAGGCTGCAGCATTGTAGTGCCATTTCTACAAGGTCACTGGTACAAAAGAAAGAGGACCCTAGAGCGATAAGATGCACTTTGTGAAAGCTTTGTGTGATTTGGGTGCCAGCATTAACTTGATGCCATTGTCAATTTATAAGAAGTTAGGTTTAGGATTTCCAAAACCAACTACGATGCGCTTACTTATGGATGATAGAACTGTGAAAAAGCCCATTGGAGTGCTTCAAAATGTCCTTGTGAAAGTGGGGTCATTAATTTTTCCGGCATACTTTGTTATACTTGATTGCGAGGTTGACTTTGAGGTCCCCATCATCTTAGGGAGACCATTCCTTGCGACTGAGCGCGCCTTAGTCGATATGGAGAGAGGGCAGATGAAGTTCTGACTAGATAAAGAAGAGGTGACCTTTAACGTATGTAAGTTTATAAAGTAAGAAAGTGATCTTAAATCAGTATATGTGGTGAGTCACACTTTCAGAAAAGGTGTTGCAATGTTTAGTAAGGAGAAATTAGGTACAACCTTGCACACGGAGAAGAAGTGCAATGCTCAAAAGACAGAAAAGCGCAAACTAGCTCCTGGTGATCTGGTGTTGTTGTATAAATCAAGGTTGTGCTGTTTTCCGAGCAGATTCAAGTCTCGGTGGACTGGACCATTCAGAGTGACCTAAGTGTCCCCACATGGAGTGGTTGAGCTAGAGAAAATGAGTGGGACAAGGTTCAAAACCGACCACCGAAAGATAAAAAACCAAATGGGAAATTCTGATAGTGTAAATGTAGTGATAGAGGCATGGCATCTTGATGAAGTCTGAGTAATCAAGGGGCCTGCATCATGCTGCGACGTTAAATCAAGCCCTGCTTGGGAGGTAACCCATGATGTACAATCTAGCCAACTATAGGTTTTGCTTTTCGATTTAGGAGTTTTTTTTTTATTTGAATTTTTGTAACCCTTTAGATAGGTGTTTTAATTTTTTGTATTAGTGTTGGCTAGATATAGCATAAGGTCCGTGTCTAGAAAGTGTCCAAAAAATGTAAAAAGAAAGTCCTAACGGTTGCTACATGTGCAGGGATAAAAAGCCAAATTTGTAGAAAAAGGACTGGGCAGAGGTCTACGGACCCTATCGACGGTCCGTGAGTCAATCCACGGACCATGAAGGGTGTCCGTAGATCCCAGGTATGTATCCTAAATCTGTCCAAGTGTTGGTGCCTCTAGAAGCATGAGCACTACTGATGGTGATGTGAGAGATGATGTAAGCACTACTCATGGTGATGTGACAGTTGATGCGGGCACTACTGAGGGTGACCCAATTGTTGATCCAGTGGGCTCTGGAAAACTGGACCCACCCGTTTGTTGAGTTCTTCGGCGCATTTGCGCCACAGGCTTGCTTCACCTTCACCCTACTCTTTATTGCTTATTTTTGTGTGCTTTGGGGATAATATCACTTTATATTTTTGGGGATGGGGTAAATGGATTATGAGTGATAGGGTGAAGTTTGAGTAACCTAACTCATAGTCCTTTCTTAGGGTTTTCTTGTCTGTGTTCTTTTCCCCCAAGAGACTGTTTTTATTTCTGTTGAACGGGCATGTGTTAGGATTGTATGTGTAGGAGCATGAGAAAGAATAAAGCATGATGGCATGAGCATGAAAGAAGAAAATGATACCCATCCAAAAAAATGTGATATGCACTAAAATTTGTAGGCTAGAATGAGTTTAATGTGTTGGCTCTGAATGTGACATGATAAGAACCGATGTGACCCCATGACTTAAGCTAAAAACTTGAACTGCGTAATTTGATAATCTGATAATCTGATAATGAAACAAGGTGCCAAGAGTGTGTGAGGATAGTTGGATGTTCAGATAGTTTTGTGCCAATCTAGAACTTGCCCTGTTGGTCCTACTAGGATAATCTAGGCTAGAAGTTGGGAAGTGATCGTAGGCCATTGTTCAAATTAGTCCACTTAAGCCTAAAATGATCTAACCAAATGGTTGCATTGTTCCCTTTTGATCCAAATATTTGAGCCTAATATTGACCATTTCTTTTGATTCACCTAACTCACCTTCCCTTACAATGTTGTCTTGGCCCCGGTCCCTCCTTAGACATGTGCACCTTGACTTAGGCCAAAAGCCTAAGTTGAGGGTGGCTAAGTCAAAAGTAACCTTGATCTTTCCCCTGGTCCGACATCGGACATTGTACACCTCAACTAAGGGAAAATGCATAAGTTGAGGGTGGATATGAAAGAGGAAACCTAATGAAAAACAAAGTATAAAAAAAGTTTAGTGTTGGAAAGAGAAAAAAAAAAGGATGTGACTGTGCGACAAAAGCAAAAGAATGTGATAAGTGAAAGCGTGAAAAGAAATAAAGAAAAATAAAGTGAAAAAGAAAAAAAAAATTATAAACAAGTGTCACAAAGTCCAAAGTCGCATCCTTTGTTGAAAAGAGGAGGGAAAGAATAAAAAGGATGAAAAGTTTCCAAAAATAGGTCAAGGAAGAGGTAAAAATCCAATGTAATGTCAAGGAGGGTAGAAAGTCACTAAAAAGTACCCAAATGTACCACACCTGACCCTGAGCCTACGTTACAAGCTAAGAAAGTCCTATAGTGATCCTAGCAACTAGTTTGGAGAGTCTAAGCAGTGGAAATAAGAGCAAGCCTATGGTATTGAGCACTAACTGTACTTGAAGTTACTTCTGAGTGTGAGTGTTGAATGAATCCTTGTACTCAAAATCATATTCATTGTGTGAAAAAGGATTTCGTTCAAAGTAAGGGAACTAGTTACATTGTCGGAAAGTTGGTACCTTTGTGATTGTGAAAAAGTGTATGTTGTGTGTCTATTGGTCGATCTTTGTCATGTTTTGAGAAACTATTTGCACTAGAAAAGAGAGTTGGGATAGAAAGCCATGTGATTGCTTGAGCTTGAATGTATGCTTCTACATAAGTGTCGTTTAGAGTCTTAGTGCGTTGCTTGAGGACAAAAAACGAGTTTAAGTTGAGGGTGTTGATATACCATAAATTTACGGTATTTTTAATACATTTCACGTAAGAGTTGTGTGTGTCTAGAGCACTTTTGTATTGGTATTAATGTGTTTTGATATTGTTTGCAGGAAATAAGTTCAGACGTGGAAGTTAGGAGACAGCTGAAGAAATGTTGCAGAAATTGCCACCTATAGACCGTAGGTCAAGTCACGGTCCGTAGGTGAAGGGCGTAGATCGATGGGCAAGGCTTGAAGGAAAATCACGGAATTCTTGACCAAGTGTGGAACCACGGTTACAAATGACGGACCGCAGATCGACCTACGGGCCGTCCTGCAGTTCCGTCAAATAATTCAGAGAAGGTGGTTTCAGTACCTGATTTTGCAATTCTAGGTGTGGGGCTACGAAGGAGGATCCCCAAACGTGGATCGAGTCATGTTTCATGTTGTTGAGCCATCAATCACGATTGAGAAGGCCAGTTCCGAGCTTCTGAAAATTTGCCCAAGTACCAAACCACTGAAGGGACCTACGGACCGTAGATCAGACCACGGTTTGTAGGTTAGTCTCGTCAATGACAACCGCGTCCAGAAACTTTATTCCCTTATTTTGTTTCCTTTTTATTTGGAACATGTTTTTCTATATATAGGGCATGTAAACCTCGTTTTTGGGTTAGACCTGATTACTTTTGCTCTAGTTTTTGGTTTTGGAGAATAACTTGCAACTATAGCAATTCTTGATTTCCTAAGTTGGTTTTGAAGATTTTTACTTTGAAATTCAAGTTGAGATTCTGGGTTTCTTCTACTTATAACATAAGTTCATGATTTCTTCATCTAAAAATATGAATTGTGTTCTTTCTACTATGGGTAACTAAATCCACAACTAGGATTGTGGGATCATGAGCGATTAACAATGTATGAATAGTAACTAAGTAATTCTTGAATAGTGTTGTTGCATGCATTGATAATTCTAATGTTTAGAAGTCTATTTAACGGTGGCCAACATTAGAACTCGCCTTGTTGCTACTTGCCGGACCAAGGAGGTAGTTAATAAGAAAAGAATTATCAACATAGATTTAGTGTGATACTACCTAATAGTCTAATGTCAATTGGTGCGAGGGTGAAAACTAAGGCATACATTGATGTGGTGTCTAATATGAGGTAAAGGTAAGGGTTAATAAATTATACACACGTAGCCGGACCAAGGTGCGGGGTGAAATTCCTAGTTGTCGGACCAAGGAATTAGAGATACGTAACTTATCACTTTGCATGTAATACATTAGGAAAGGATTACAATTACTAGGATTACTGCGTTATGAGCTTATGGGGAACACGTACACCCTAGTTTCTCTCTCTCATTGATAACAACAAAGTTTGAATCTTGTTCGTTTGTTACCTAACTACAATCAATTATTTGTTTCACAAACCCCCCCCCCCCTTTTACTTACTTGTCTCGGAAATACGTTGACTAAACGAATATAATCGTGAGTTAAGTTTAAGTCTAAACCATATTCCTCATGGGATCGACCCAACCTACAAGTTGGGTTCTTTATTTGACAACGATCGCTTATACTTCTTTAGGGAGGTGTAATTTGAGCGTATCAGTGTCCTAATTGTCAACAGGTTAAGGTAGAACATCAGAAACCAGGAGGAATGACTCAAGAGATTAACATTCCTACATAGAAATGGGAAGTGATAAACATGGACTTCATTACGGGTTTACCTCGTACTAGCAGACAATATGACTCCATTTTGGTGATAGTGGACAAAGTTACTAAGTCCGCTCACTTCTTGGCTGTCAAGACTACAGATTCAGCGGAGGATAACGCCAAACTCTACATCAATGAGATAGTCAAGTTTCATGGGGTTCCTTTGTCTATCATCTCAGATAGAGGTCCTCAGTTTACCTCTCATTTCTGTAAATCATTTCAGAAAGGTCTTGGTACTCAAGTAAATCTCAATACAACATTTCATCCATAGATGGATGGCCAGGAAGAACGTACTATTCAGACCTTAGGGACATTTTGAGTGTTTTCGTGATCGATTTCAAGGGTATTTGGGATGATCACCTAGCTCTCATAGAGTTCTCCTATAATAACAGCTTCAATTCCAGCATTAAGATGGCCCCGTATGAGGCACTATATGGGCATAGATGTATATCTTTGATTGGTTGGTTTGAAGTTGGTGAAGAAGCATTGCTTGGGCCTGATTCGGTTCTTGAGGCTATGGAAAAAGTTTAGCTCATCAGAGATAGACTTAAGACAGCCCAGAGTCGTCAGAAGTCCTATGCAAATGTGAGGAGAAGGGACTTAGAGTTCGAAATCAATGATTGGGTTTTCCTGAAGGTGCCACCTATGAAGGGGGTGATGAGATTTGGAAAGAAAGGGAAGCTCAATCCTAGATATGTAGGTCCTTACAGAATCCTGAAAAAGATTGGTAATGTGGCTTATGAGTTAGAGTTTCCAGCAGAACTAGCAGCGGTACATCCAGTCTTTCACATTTCCTTATTGTAGAAGTGTGTTGGTGATCCAGCATACATAGTATCATTAGAGAGTGTGGCTGTGAAGGATAGTCTCACTTATAAATAGGTGCCAGTAGAGATTCTTCATTGTCAGGTTCGTAGGTTGAGGAAAAAAGAAGTCACTTCAGTGAAGGCTTTGTGGAGGATTCAGTCCGTAGAGGGAGCTACTTGGGAAGCAGAAGCAGCTATGAAGGCCAAGTATCCTCATCTTTTTCCTTTTGATTTCGATTCCGTTTCAGCTTGAGGTAATAGTTACTCTCCAATCCCTTAGTGTACTCTTGCGTAAATTCAGTCTTAGTATCTTATTCCTTTGGTTGTTCTTGCATTTCAGTGTATTTTCATGATTCTTGGAACTCAGTTCAGTTAGATTTTCAGTTCTAGTACTTAGTGGTAGGGATTGCACTCTTTCCTTCCATACTCATCTAGTTTAAACTTTATTCGAGGATGAATGTTCCCAAGAGGGAGATAATGTAACACCCCAGACTTGAGAAAGACAAAAAAATGCAGATTTTTAGAAGTTGCAGGTGCCACCGACGGAAGCTACCTACGGAACGTAGGTTGAACCATGGACCGTAGGTGTGGTCCGTGGTTGGTCAACTCAGCACCTCCCAAAAAAATTCCAGAAAATCCAGAACCACGACGGGACCTACGGACTGTAGGTGGGACCATGGTCCGTGGTCCATGTCCGTAATTCAAGGTCCCAGTCCCCCCTCTCTGAAGCCAAAAGACGGACTAATAGAACGGACCGTCGGTCAGACCACGGACCGTTGGTCAGGGTCCGTAGGTCGGCAGTCAAATTTCAACTTAGGGGTAGTTGGGTCATTTCGTAATTATTTTATCACTACACTATGTTGTTTTGGTCAGTTATAGCCTAATATTCTAGTCAGATATTACCCTAAGTGACAATTCACCAAAATTCACCAGAACTTAGAGCAAAAAAAAGGAGAAAAAGTCGACCAACCCCTCAAGAACAAGCAGGAGATTCTCTTCAGTTCAGCCCTAAAATCCAAAGGATTTCTCATTGAATTTCGTCACCATGTATGTGGGATTTCACTAGTGGGTTCCTTTCATCCACTAGGTCCCTAGAACTCAGTCAGCTTCTTGATTCTCTATTTCTTGTTTAGACCTAGGGTTTCTAAAACCTTTGAGTTTTGTTGTGATTTAGCTGTTGTAGTATTCGTAATCGAATTATCATGTTTTCTTGGAATGTTTGCCTAATTCCTTGTATGAAACTCAAAACCCTAGTTGTGTCGATTCTATTAGTTCATGAATTGCATTTGCTAGGTCAGTTAAACATATAATCATGCTCCAGTTTTGAATGTTAACATTATCAGTATCTAAATGTTGCATTCTAAGATTTGCATGTCAGTATTTGAGTTATTCAATATTTCAGTTACATTTTAGTCATATACATATTCAGTTGGGAGTAGACTTAACACCGAGTTGGACTAGGGTTTAGCATACCCTTATAGTCCTAGAACTATGTGCCTCGTAGGAGTACAAGTCCCCTCTATGGGCATCAGAATTAGTGATCACGCTAGTCATGCCTTTATACCCCAGGCAAGGTATATTGGGTCCTCTCGATCGGGCGTATACATCCGACTCCACATATAGCTCATGTGGTTCTATGTCGGTTAATAGTAGCTCCCACAGGCAGACTCTTAGTGCATTTGACCAAGTTTTCAGTACATATTTCAATATTCAGTTCAACATGTCATGTTCATGATTAGTACTTGGTCATTGTATTCAGTTTAGCTTTTAAGTTATCTTTTCAGTATTTACAGTATTGCTCAGTTATGATTTGTTCAACTTTCATATGTTTGTTCAGCTTAGTATCTATATCCTGCATGCTCAGTACATTCAAAATACTAATGCATACTCTGCGCCATCCTTTTATGAAATAAGTTTAGGTACTCGGCATTCAAACTGCGGTTAGATTGATCCTCGATCCGCATTCAGCAACTTCAATAGTGAGTCCTCATACTTCAAGGGAAATAGACATGCTTTCATTTCAATCTTTACATTTTAGTTTCAGTTTTGTTAGAGTTAGCTGGGGGCATCTCCCAGCAACTCAACTTTAGTTAGTAGAGGCTTTTCAGACATAGTACTAGAATCATCTAGACTTGTTAAGTTCATCTTTCACTTGTTATTAATGTGTCACGACCCAGGGGTACACCCTATACGTAACATGGCGTACTTGACCCCGAAGGGGTCTCATACAATCCATTAGCATATCATAACATAAGATAATAGAAAAGTACGGAAATTTTAAAAACTTTATCCATACAATCGAATACTTTTATAAAAGCAAGCGGAAGTCTTTACTACACTTTGTCTCAAGCCATCTAAACTCAACTTTGATTAAAACCTTTGGGACGCAGCCCATACAATAGTCTAAAACATAAATAAAACACATAAAGGTAGTGGTGTCCTTATCCTTGAAGCTATGAGGACTCACCAAGTCTTCAACTCCTTGCACTTCGAAAAATCTATCTCCAAGAATAGGACTCAAATATCTGAACCCTACATTTGATTAGAATGTAGGCAAAGTATGCGTTAGTACAAAATGTACTAAATATGTTAGCTAGCATAACAACATAAGAGCATAACATAAGGGTTAGTCAACATAAGACATAATCTATAAGCACAAGAAATGCTTCATAAACATAAACTATAAGCATAAGAGACAATATCATAATCATAAGTAAAGTCTCCAACATAAGCATTATATAAGCATTATTCAACCCTTAGTCTTTCATATCATAAGAGAACTACTTCTCAAGTAACCTCAAAGCATACTTGTGCAATGCATGAATAAGACCCCATAATCCCATCCAAGCTAAGTATCCCTTTTTGGTCATCATAAACATAGTCTATATCCATAGTCAAGTCTTAGGCTTTCATATCATAAGAGGACTATACTCCTAAGTAACCTCAAAGAATACTTGTGCAATGCATGAATGAAACCCCATAATCCCATTCACACTAAGCATAACCTTGAAGTTATCATAATCATACTTACCCTCATTTGGTCTCATTCTTAGTTTACTTCATATAGACAAGGGAATCTTCACATTTAGTCAACATATCAAGGAAAGGAAACTATGTCAATATTCCAAGCTAAGCATATATCACATAGGCAAATCTCATATTGGGACATGCTTACAATACTTCATTGAAATAATCTAGTTCCATCATATACATGCTACCTAGATTAGGGACTTGTCCCTCCTACTCATAATAGTCATGGAAGAGTACCTATTTACTAGTCCAAGACAAGTCATTACGCATGAATGGTCATAATCCACCTATTCAAGGCTACCAAGGAAAAGTACTATTACTCAACTCCAAGCTAAGCATGCAATATATAAGAGACATACTTCATAAGTAGCTTCAAGTTATACTTGTGCAACGCATGAATAAGACCCCATAATCTTACACATGCCAAGTAGTCTTTTAGGCTATCATACTTCAGTGATTACTATTTATCATTCTAGACTACCAAGGAATAGTACCCTATTAGTATAGACTAAGATACCATGGAAACTACATGCATCATGCAAGTCCAAGCTATCCTAGGAAAGGTACAATTGTTCCATCCTAGCTACCATGAAATAGTCTTATACCAACTAAACCATGCTACCCTTACAAGCACACTATGATGCTAATGTAAGCTACCCTTAGGATAGTATGATTTCTCAATCCTAAGCTACCCTTAGGAGAGTATGATTCATCAATCCTAAGCTACCATGAAATGGTCTTGGCCTAACCAAGCCATGCTACCATACAAGCATTCTATGATGCTAGTTCAAGCTACCCTTAGGAGAGTATGTGTCCTCAATCCTAGGCTACCATGACTACCACTAACTCAAGCTACCATGAAAGGAATCCTACCATGCTAATTCAAGCTACCCTTAGGACAGTATGGTTCCTCCATCCTAATCTACCAATATTGGTCTTGTCTTACCAAGTCAAGCTATACATGAAGGGATCATATGTCACAACTTCAAGCTATTCTAGTCTAACATTCTTTGATTCATTTTAGGTTATTAAGCCTTTCAACCTAGAATCATTTATGTGAGAGAACCTTGCATCTCCTAGCATATTTATGTCTAAGTGTGTAAGTGAGAATATATTTTCAACAATACACAACAAGTTCACATCAAATTTGCTTTACTCTCAAAGCCCTAACATTCATGATTGCAAGCCTTACTCTCAAAGCTCTACTTCTTACAATCATCATTCATACCTAAATTTCAAGGCATTATAATCACATTCTTCATTAATAGGTTATTCTAGTCATGATTCATCATAAAGGTTCAATTTCAACTTTATTAATCATGATCCATCATATGCACTATAATCTAATTCAATTCATGTCTATATATTCCTATTCTTGAACAATTAGTACTAATAATATCAATTCTAGAAGATCATCTCTAAGTCTTCACTTTCACCTTTCATGGCATAAACCCACATAATATCAATTTCGTCAATTAGACTAGGGTTAACCATGGAAAAACATAAATTCACCATAATATCATAATTTAATACTAAATCAATCATAAACAAGTACTATCCACTCAAGGGGGCTCTATGGATGGAAATATCCATAGATGAATAAGCTAACATACCTTGATTCAAAGCCCTCACAAAAGCTTGCAACAATGGAGGAATTTGACCTAGCTTCCTTCTCTTCTTCTTCTTCACTTTCTAGAGAGAGAATTTCTTGAGGGAATTTGAGTTTCTTTGTGAATTGAAAATATTGATTTGGAATCATCTAATTAAGGGTATATTAGGTTTATATACGTGGTCTAATTACTAATAAAATGACCTACCTAATAACTAATTAATTCTAGAACCTTCCCCTAACCCCTCACTTAAACCGACCTAATGACTAAACTACCAAACTCATGAGACCCCGACCCACAGACCGTGGGTACGGGGCGTGCTGCACCTTCATAGGTGGTGGCCTTCAACTCCACAAATGGGGTCTTGACCCATGACCCCTTCCCATGGAGCATGGGTCCATCTATGGGGCGTGGTCCCAACCGTAGGTGACCCTTTTTTGGGTAGAATTTAGGGACTATTTTGGGTCCCCCTTCAAGGACCCTTGGTTGGTCATTGGGGGGTCGCACCTTGATGCCCTAACCCTAAAACCTTCATTCTAAGTTTGAGAAGTCAATTCTACAACTCTAACCCCCACATAAAGCTCTAGAACCCTCACATAAGGTCCTAGTTTAGTCTACTAGTTTTCGGGGTATTACATAAACTCTTAGTATGTTTTATACATTCAAACTAGTTTGGTATTCCCCACTTTCAATTATCAATTGATTTAGCTTATGCATTAGTTCACAATTTCATTTAGATATCTTTCAGTATGCTTATGATATGCCAGTTTTAGGGTTAGCTTGAGGTCACTCATGATCCTAGGTCCTGTGTTATATCAAAGAGGTAGCCTCAGGGCGTGACAGATATTCTTCTTAATACTCCACACATCTCTGTTCTGCCATATAAAATGGCTTCAACTGAGTTAAAGGAGATAAAAGAGCAGTTAAGAGATCTTTTTTATAAGGGTTTTATCCGACCAAGTGTCTCACCTTGGGGTGCTCCGATCTTATTTGTGAGGAAGAAGGATGGTTCCCTTAGAATGTGTTTCGATAACCGCCGGTTGAACAAAGTCACCATAAAGAATAAGTATCCCTTTCTGAGAATTGATGATCTTTTTTACCAAATTCAGGGTGCCACTTGCTTCTCGAAGATAGACCTTAGATCCGGCTATTATCAGTTGAGAGTAAGAGAAAGTGAAATCCTGAAAATAACATTCAGGACCCGTTATGGTCATTATGAGTTCCATGTGGTGTCTTTTGGCTTGACCATTACTCTTGCAACGTTCATGGATCTTATGAACAGAGTGTTTAAGTCATATATCAACATGTTTTCTATCATATTTATTAATGACATACTGATTTATTCAAGGAATGAAGAGGATCATGCTAGGCATCTCAGAATAGTCCTCCAGACTCTCAAAGCTAAATCCAGAGTTATATGCCAAATTTTCTAAGTGTGAGTTTTGTCTTGAGTCTGTGGTATTGTTAGGCCACATTGTATTTGGAGAAGGGATTCGAGTTGACACTCAAATGATTGAAGCAGCACAGAACTGGCCCAAACCCACGTCTCCAACTTACATAAGGAGTTTCTTGAGGTTGGTTGGTTATTACAGAAGGTTCGTCGAGGGTTTTTTGTCTATTTCGTTCCCATTGACTATGTTGACTCAGAAAATAACTAAGTTTCAATGGTTTGAAGCTTGTGATAAAACCTTTCAGGAATTGAAAACTCGGTTGACTACTCCTCCAGTGTTGACCCTACCAGAAGGTATAAAAGGCTTTGTTGTTTATTGTGATGTGTCCAGAGTTGGACTTGGTTGTGTATTGATGCAGAATGGTAAGGTTATAGGCCTTCAGACAGCTTAAGATTCATGAGAAGAATTACCTGACTCATGATCTCGAGTTGGCAGCAGTAGTGTTCACTCTCAAAATATGGTGTCACTATCTATATGGTGTTCATGTGGATGTGTTCACTGACCACAAGATTCTCATGTATGTTTTCAGTCAGAATGAGCTTAATCTCATGCAAAATAGGTGGTTAGAGTTTCTCAAGGACTACGACATGAGCATCTTAATCACTCAGGTAAGGCAAATGTTGTTGTTTATGCTTTGAGCATTTTATCCATGGGTAATGCTCATATAGAGGAAGGCAAGAAAGAGTTAGCTAAGGAAGTTCACAGACTTGCCCGTTTGGGAGTCCGTGTGTTAGGCTCCAGCAAAGGTGGAGTTGTGGAGATGAATGGGGCTGAATCATTACTAGTATCTAAACTGAAGGAGAAACGAGATAAAGACCATATTTTACTTGAACTAAAGGCAAATGTTCATAAGCAAAAGGTTATGTCTTTGAATAAGGGGGAGATGGGGTATTAACATACCAAGGTAGATTGTGTGTACGAAAGGTGGATGAGCTCCAAGTGAGGATCATGGCGGAAGTTCATATTTCCAGATATTTAATCCATCCTGACTCCACAAGGATGTACCATGACTTGAGAGATGTCTATTTGTGGAGTACCATGAAGAGGTGCATTGCAGAGTTCGTTGCTAAGTGCCCAAATTGCCAAAAATTCAAGGTAGAATACCAAAGGCCTGGTGGTGTGGGTTAGAACATAGCATCTTAGATAGGGGTGCATAATTCACCGCTCAGTTTTAGTAGTCTTTCCAGAAATGTTTGGGTTCGAAGGTGAACCTTAGTACTGTTTTTCATCCTTAGACTGAGGGACAAGTAGAGCGCACAATTTACACCCTAGAGGACATGTTGAGGGCATACGTCATGGATTTCACATGTATTTGGGATGACCATTTGCCTCTCATAGAGTTTGCATATAATAATAGCTATCACTACAATATTCAAATGGCTCCCTACGTGGCTCTTTATGGGTGAAGATGTAGATCCTTATTGGTTGGTTTGAGGCTGGTGAAGCTAAATTGATAGGTCCAAACTTGGTTCATCAAGCCATGGAGAAAGTAAAGATTATTCAGGAAAGGCTGAAAATGGTGCAAAGTAATCAGAAATCCTATACCGATGTTATAAGAAGAGACTTAGAATTTGAGGTTATTGATTGGGTCTACTTGAAGGTTTCACCCATGAAGGGTGTTATGAGATTTGGTAAGAAGGGAAAACTTAGTCCCCGTTATATTGGTCCTTACATGATATCCAAGTGGGTTGGCAACGTAGCTTATGAGTTGGAGCTACTGTCAGAATTAGCATAAGTTCATCTGGTATTTCACATATCTATGCTAAAGAAGTGTTTGGGCAATCCTTCACTTATTGTACCGAATGAAAATATTGGTATCAAGGACAACCTATCTTATGAGGATCTGCCCGTTCAGATTCTTTATCGTCAGGTTCGCAAGTTGAGAACCAAGGGAGTTGCATCAGTCAAGGTCTTATGGAGGAACCAATTTGTTGAGGAAGCTACTTGGGAGATTGAGGAGGATATGAAGAAGAGATACCCTCATATCTTTCCTTTCGAACCAATTCCAGACCAAGGTACTAACACTTTGTAAAGTACTCTTTAAGTTGATATGTTGAGTTATGTTTATTGCATGTTGTGTGCTTGAGTTGGGTTGTTAGACGCTTCACCCCCTGTTCTACTTAGTGTGATCTCATTCGAGGACGATTGTTCCCAAAGGGGGAGATATTGTAACACATCAGACTTTGAAAGAGCTATATATATATATATATATATATATATATATACCTATATCAATCTTGGGCTTAAAAGATACGTTAATAAGTGCATGTTTTAAGAATCTAAGTATGTCTAAAGTTTGAAAAGCACTTTAGTAAGGTAAAAAGTCATTTCTTTGTAAAGGGTGAATTAAGCATAAAGTTATATTAATTATTGTAGGAGTAGTATCGAGCACCGAATTGGGTTAGAATCTTTTATAACTCAGAAGTCCCATAAAACTATGTAGCCAACGTAGGATAGGATAGCATTAATTCTTCATGCGACTCCTTACTTCCTTTTAGAAGGGCTATTAGATGGATCCATAATCACAATATCATCCTATTCCCCGACAAGGTATAGGATGACCCATGAAATCTGGGCAAAATGTTGCATCATTGCTAGGCTCATATTAATGATTGTCAGTTAGAGAAACTACCCACAAGTAAAGTATGTTACTTTCATATTGCTTTTATTGCATATCTTATTGTGAAGCTAAAAGGGTTTTCATGTCTTACTCATGCATTGATGCAGTTGAGTTGCTTTCAGTCTTTCAGTTTAGTTTCTATTTTACTCAGCTATAATACATGCTCGTATATTCAATGTACTGACATCATTCGACCTGCATTTTTTATGATGCAGATACAAGTGTTCTAGATCATCAATATGCGTTTCCTTGAGATTATCTCACACTTGTAGACAATATTTTGTGAGGGCTCCTTGCTTTCAGGAGACTCAATTTTTATTCTGTTTTAGTAGTATTTGAGGTGTCGTGGGTCTTGTCCCAACATTTATCTTGAATTGTTAGAGGCTTCATACTCAGAAAGAATTAGACGTTCCATTATTATCTCAGGATGTTTACTCTAGTTATGACTTATGTTAGAGTATTTACAAGACAGTATTTTAAGACCTTCTTGAAATGTCAAAATGTTCATCTATTGTTAAACTTTCGCGTATTGTTTAGAATGCATGAAAGTCATGTAACCATACCAAGGGTTTGTTTGGGGATTATAAATGGTTCTCGGAGGTCGGTCACATCCAGGGTGTAAACTCGGGTGGTGATAGCCAGTCGTATTTGTATGAGCCGTAGATAGGTCTCAAAGGTACATCCTAGACTTAGTGACATTTTAAAGGGTCAAGTTGGTTTCTACGATTTGTGTCTACGGACCATAGGAAGACCTACGAATCGTAGATAGGGTCTGTCAAAAGTTTGTCCATAATTAAGGTTTCTGAATTTTTCTATGGTTTACCTGTATGGTTCGTAGGAACTTCTATAGACCGTAGGTTCAAACCGTAGAAAAGGTTCGACGGTTATTTTAAGGGTCTTTTGAGTATTTTCCCTAATTATTTTAAATAAAAACTAAGTGGATTTGTCCTTTATCCTAAGACCTATATAAGGCTTTTAGGTCCTAAAACTACCCACTTCAACTCCATCCCCCTAAAAAGAAAAACCTAACCAAAATCATCTTCCCCAAATTCTCTCAAGACTAAGGAAGGAGAAAAAGTTAGGATCAATTCAAGTTCATCAATCCTCCATTCTTTAGTGGGCTTCAAGCATCAAGATATGTGGATATTCATCCATGGTATCCATTCATTCATGGGGCCCCAAAGCTTCCAATTTCTCAATCTCAAATTCAATTGTTAAGTTAGGGTTTCAATTCAATATTTAAGGGTTTCATTTAATTATGATTGATTATTGTTAATTAAGTCTTCTTATGTATGATTCAATGTTAATACATGATATTTAGTTGAAATTATGTTGACCCTTGTTTAAATTATGATTTTTGAATATAAACCTATGATGAAATCATGAACCTATGAACTATCAATTTATCAAGATATGCATATTTTATGAAATTATTCTCTATAATTTTGGGATGCTTTTAAAGGAAAGAATTAATGTTATTGTGAAAGGTTTTCTCACATGCGATTATGATCATAGTTACGAAAGGTAATTCTCACTTATGGACTCACATTGATGAAAAATTTTCTCATCTATGTTGAATTATGTTTAAGGAGCTACTGTATGTTTTGATCTTGAAAGATGGAGTTTGGTATTGATCATTTCCTTTCTAATGTTATATCGATATTTGACTTTTATCAATTCCGTTGGGATTAAGACTTAGCACTGAGAAGGCTTTGAGATGGAGGCTCAATTAGGATAGTCTCTAGTAGCAACCTCTAGTCCCAAACTACATGCCCCCGTAGAATTGTCTTACATGACCTAGCTACTGCATCCACTTTATCTAAAGATGATATGTACGGATTCTATCTTGGCAAGTAGATTTCCCTTCTTTCTGTATGAGGGATATACCGAATTTCATGATATAACTCTCATTGTCTTATTGTCAGTTAAAGCTAATATCCCACAAAAATGACTATGTATCTACAAAAAATTTCTTATGTCCTTTATGTTAATGTATTTGACCATATTTCATGATTCACATATCAGTTCTTCTTTAAGTCCTTAAATGTTCAAAAAAAGATCACGCCTGCATGTTTTTAAGTCTTTCATGTTATCATGTCTATTTTATGCATATTGTCACATACTTAGTACATTTCATGTACTAATGCATACTTGTGCTTACATTGTTTCACTAATGCAGGGTTCGACGCTCCTACCTCCCATACTCGTGGCTAATTGGTTTTCATTGGTTTCGAAAATTTGTGAGTCCTCTCCTCATGATTCGAGGATCGAGATATTCTTATAGCTTTATGTCATTTTCGTTTTCAGACTTTGTATGTGATGTATTGGTTACGTCTCAATTACTTTCCTTATGATGTATTAAATGGCTTATTGAGACTTATGATACACTTCCGTTTTGTCGGAACTCTTTGAAATATAAAATTCCATCTTTTAAATTCGTTAATTTCCATTATTTTGTATGATGTATGCTAAGTGGCTTGTGCAGTACCTTTCGAGGTCTTATACGCCATGCTACCCCTAGGGTATACTTTGGATCGTGACAGAAGGGGATTATTCAATCACTTAGAATGTTGAAAGAATTACGCATCTCCGTGGAGAATGATGGTTCTTGTTTATGCGTCGAGCAGCTTAAAGAAACTTCTTTACATATCTTTTTTGATTGAAAGTAGATATATGAAGTTAAAATAGCTCTGTCAGAGTGGGCTAGAATGTAAATTTCAATCAAGGAAGTTCATCAAGTTCTAAGAAAGATAAAAGACCAAGCATTGAAAACAGTTTCAAGAGGCGTACCTAGCAACAATATGGAATGCTGCAGTTTATCATATTTGGAGAACAAAGAACTAAAAATTTATAGAGGAATTAGAGTGAATTAAAATTTATTCCGTTTATAAAGAATGTCTATTTAATTTTAATTTTCTTTATCTTTAATGAAATAAATATTAACTACACAAATATCCGAGGGTTATCTTAGATAATAAATTAAAAAGTTCTTATTTTATTTTTCTTAAAACTCATACAAATCAAAGAGTGTCACGTAAATGAGTGGGAGGGCGTGGACTATAGTTACCAAAAAAAATTTATTTTCCCTCAATTGAACATCATCACTTAAATTGACCCAAAAGTGTATTGACAAGTATGTCCCTGTTCTGCATATTTCACTGCTATTTATAGATGTAGCCGTGCTCCACCGCGTTTTCCTTGGAAGAAGTGTCAACACTTTCACAGTTCACACTACACTTTCTCCTTCGAATCTAAGGTAGCCATGTCTATGAGCAATAACATTACAGCTTTCTTGAATTTTGTGGCATTTATGTGTTCCATCCCTATAATCGCCGCCGGTACATGGCTGGCTTCGAAGCCTGACAACGAGTGTATCCACTGGCTCCGATGGCCGGTTGTCTTTATGGGTCTCGCCGTTATGCTTGTCTCCTTAGCTGGATTCGTGGGTGCTTATTGGAAAAAAGAGGGATTATTGGGTGTTTATTTGGTGTGTATGGCGATTCTCATCATCCTCTTGCTCGTGCTCCTTGTTCTTGCTTTTGTCGTCACGCGCCCTAACGGCGCGTATTCTGTACCCGGTAAGAGTTATAGCGAGTACAGGCTTGCAGGTTTCTCGTCGTGGCTGAGGAATCGAATTACAGATGGTGATAGTTGGGGGAATATAAGGGCGTGTTTGGCTGTTTCTGATATTTGTCCTAAGCTTAATAGTGAGATTATTACTGCTGATCAATTCTTTGCTGCTCATCTATCTCCTATCAAGGTAAATTTATTTCACCTTGTTTTTTCTTAATTAAATATTATCCCCATAAATTTAGCCAAGAATTATTAACTAATAGAGTAAGATTTTATGTTACAAGGGCATATGAACAAAGTGAAGGTTTTTATTATTATTAAATATTATCGCCAAAAGAAGGCAGGGTAGCTGAGGCATCAGCGTCTGGTGCTTTTGTTATTTGTCAAAAGGGCATGAATAAAGTGGAAATAAAAGAAGAGGAAGTATTTGGTGGTTCTTGAGAGTTTGAGAAGGCAAAAGATAAAAGTGGTTAGGCATAAATTAAATTGTACTACTCTACTATTTCATATGTTCTTATTTATATTTCGTGTTTAATATTTGTTATTTTACAAAATTAATGCATCAACGATAATATTATTCCTATTTTACCCTTTGAGAGTTATTAGTTTTAAAAGTACAAATTTGATCAACATAGGTAAATTAAATGATTAATTCAAGCTCATTTGTCAATTCTTCACCAAAAAATAAATTATCTATGTTTATTTATTGAAAACTTACTTTTAAGAGAACACTAAGTAAGAATACAATGATAGACTTACTAATTAGTTTCTTAATAGGCGTGAAATCTAAAATGCTGACATATTTTATATGAATGGTGGGAGTATAATTAAATATTTTTTGACAAGTTATTGGAGGTTTAATTTGACTTCAATTGCTTAATCATTACATTAGGATATTACTAATCTGAATAATTAAGTGTGTGTTAGTTATGCAAATATAATTTAAAAGAATGAAGAAAAGGTGTTGCAATATTCAAACTCGAGAAGAGTAATGATGGGACCTACCATGAGAAATTGTTGGTGAATGAAAGGATGAGTCCATGCTTTTGAAAGACAATTAGTTGAGTTTGTCATCCTAATAGAGTGCAAAAACTGCATTATTGCCCATACCATCAATACAAAGGTATTTATATATACAATGGTGATTTGACCCACTTGTCCAATTTATCAGCTGGTTTTAGAATGATGAATAATCTAGATTTATCTATCTGATAATGTAATATATATGTACTTGGTGCCAAATGCCATTAGTCTAGATTCTATTTGTGTCACAATAAATCACTATTGGCCTATATATATGTAGCTCATAATTCATACATATTCATAGCCCTCAAATTGCCTCAATTACAACTTTTGGTCAAATCATACGGATTGAGGGTCGACATAAATCATGAGATAACTAGTTTACAAGTATATTTAGCTATTTACTCACACAAGTGTTGGTGTTGTGTAAATTTTGCAGTCAGGATGTTGTAAACCTCCAACAATTTGTGGATACCAGTATGTGAACCCAACTGTGTGGAATAACCCAACAAACACAATAGCAGATGCAGATTGCTCCATTTGGAACAACGACCCAAACCAGCTTTGCTACAACTGTGATGCGTGCAAAGCTGGTTTGTTAGGAAATCTGAGAAAAGAATGGAGGAAAGCAAATCTCATTCTCATTTTAACTGTGGTAGTTCTTATTTGGGTATATCTCATTGCTTGTAGTGCTTACAGAAATGCCCAAACTGAACAACTTTTCGAACGTTACAAACAGGGTTGGGCTTGATATTATTCATCCCCCTTTCCACTTCTCAAAACGGTTGTAGTAATGCAGTTTGGTTAACTTTTTCATTTTAGGTGCTACTTTTTGTATTTCATTTGCACATATTATTTGTACCATCTTATCTTTGTTAAGTCATATGTGGCATTGTGCAAAACTAGTTAGTGGTTCTTTGTTTTTACTCCTGTTTATACTGATTAGATCGACCTTATTAAAAATATTTGTTCCATATTACTTGATCATTTACTAAGGTAATACAATTAATTAATTTTTCATATTTTATCTTTACAATTAATATGACCTTTAAAAGTTTAAACTTAAACAAATTTGAAGATTCAATTTTTTTGAGAGACTAATTAATATAAATAAAAGGTAAAATAATAAAATTGATCAGTACATTAATAATTTCTTAATCATGGTATAAATTAAAAAGTGTCTTATCTCATATGAGACGAGGGGAGTAATAGTTTAATGTACATTTTTGTTGGTAAAAGCTATACCTGTCGTTTTGGAAAACTGATTAGTGTACCGAAAGAGCAAGCATTTTACCCTCGTAGATTGGGCCTTTTCGTTTTTCTAAGAAACAGACCACATTCTCCATGGATGGGGGGGTCAATTATTTTTGGGAAAATTATGCATAATAGCATAAATTTAAATAAAATTAAATGTTATAATTATGATTTCATTTAATTCTATTTCGCAACCTATATTTCATTTTTTCTTGTCATTCGATTGGAACTTGTATATTTGTATACATATAGAATTGACAAACTTAATTCAAAAAATATATACATATACAAATAACAACTTATATATATATATATTCGGTATAAACAAGGAATTTGTTCTTCAGTAAAATCTACTTTCGGGGTCCATTTATCAATCCAGGGAATAGAGAACTCGATGAAGAAATATAGTTGTTCAATTCGTTCCATATAACAGATATGTTCTTGGTGATATAAGTTGTGAAGATCTGGAGAAACCTTAACCCATTCTTTGTAGAATTTTAGGAAGGGATCTGGTAAAATCTTTGTCGTTGGACTGTGGTATGACCACCAGTTCAAGAACCAATTAGGGATTATATATATATATATATATATATATATTAGTCTAACATAGAGAACATATACATATATAATTTAGAGTTAATGCAAAATTTTATTTATGTACAAATTCCACATATATAAGAGTATGCATATACAATTGACAGGCCTTACATATAGAACATATACATATACAAATTACAACTAATAAAAATATGTATTTATATAAAGATTCAGAGGCACAGACGAATTAGCACCGCGATTTTATACAAATCGTCGCGATTTATACATATCAGAGGCTCCATAGCAAACAATATATAGATCTAGAACGCAAATAATAGAACTCTAGCTATAGAGAACTAATATATGATTATTATCTTTGATAACACCACATTTTTCATAGACACAGACAAATTAGCACCGCAATTTTATACAAATCGTCGTGATTTATACATATCAGAGGCTCCATAGCAAACAATATATAGATCTAGAGCGCAAATAACAAAACTCTAGCTATAGAGAACTAATATATGATTATTATCTTTGATAACACCACATTTTTCATAGACACAGATAAATTAGCACCGCGATTTTATACAAATCGTCACGATTTATACATATCAAAGGCTCCATAGCAAACAAAATATAGATCTAGAGAGCAAATAACAAAAGTCTAACTATAGAGCACTAATTATTTATGATTATTATCTTTGCTATCCTAAAATTTTCTCATTATTTTAGCATAAATGATTTGTAAAGTAAAGGCTGAACATATCAACAAACATTCAAAGTTGACATTATTTTTCAGACGACATAATACATAAATGCAACATTCAGCTTGACTTCTATATTTTTTTATTTATTTTGGGGTGCATAAGTAGACACTTAAATTTGTATAAAATATAAATAGACATGTTGATCTTAAATGACATTCTGCATGATAATTTTATGTCCTATGTATATTATGTTACGTATGATGCGTATGTCTACTTATTCAATTTTATACAAATTTATGTGTCTACTTGTGCATACCAAAAATTAGAGGACATAGATGTCAACAGAAGCAAAGTTAAATGACATATTTATGTATTATGTCTTGTTCAGACACTTCAAGTGAGACTTATACCATTTAGGGTCCGTTTGATCACCAAGATGTTTTGAAAAAAATTGAAAACTAGTGTTTGGCCATGTAATTTGTCATTACTTCGCAACACATCCCAAGTTCTAGACAAATTTAGAAATTTGAGAGAAATTCTAGTATTTAGAAATATTTAAAAATTATTCCAAAATTTTATATTTTATACTAATACCCATCATTTATAGTTTTGAACTAAATTTCATTTCTAGTTTGTTGTACAAAATTTATACCGTTATATACATATTTTATATAATTTTTATCCGAGCTTGCTCTCCGAAGTCACATTCAATCAATGGCGGCTCAACAGATCTCATGGCCCAAGGCAAAATCATATTAAGAGGCCCTTAAATTTATTATTATAAAATTTATACACTAATAAGAAAAACTATTTTCTACACAATAGATTAATCATTTAAGACAAAAAAATATCAAATTTCACACAAAAACAAAAAAGAAAGGAAGATGAGAACATAAAATAAAAGTGATGGATCATCGATGTTAAGCATCAAAACTCCAATTGAAATTTTAATTTGGCTATCATCACACATAAGAAAAAGAAAAAGAAAAAAACATACATAACTTAATAGTTGAAGTTTTGAGCATGGATAGTAACAAAAACATCCAAATTTCTTATCAATTTAAATGATATAATTCTTTTTAAATGATATAATTCATTCCATTAAGTAGCACTCATTGGTGAATATCTAAAACAAATTATAAAATTTTCATATAATATATTAAATTAAAACTAAAAGAAAACTTGTGCATGAATATTTTTGTGTTCACGTAGTTTAAGAAAAGATTGAAAAACATTCATTATGTTATCAATACATATAACTTAGTTTCTATATAAAAAAGGTAAAATTTAAAATTGGAAGTTAAGACAAATATATCAAATAATGAGTGAAAAAAATATGAGAATTTATGAACTTATTGGGAAAAGATTCTCTCAAACAAATAATAATAAAAAATATACAATACTAATTTTATTTATATAAATTATATTCATATAAAATAAAATTAATAATAATAATTTAAACAAATTTGGGGCCTCCAAATTTTTGAGGCCTAAGGCAATGGCCTCACTGGCCAAGCCTCTGCATTCAATTACAACTAGTAATAGTAGTTTTTCGTATACAAATCAATGGTATTTTCCTTTTGTTTTCTTCCTCATTTTTCAAATTCATATGAACTATGTCCGTTGTCATGACTTTTCACAAAACATTTTCATCATAAAATGACGTTACAAACTTATGGATATTTTCAATAGTTTTTAGAACTTATAGATATCATAATTTTTTTGAAAGTCAAATATTTCTTCCAAAATTATAATCAAATACATGATAAAACTTCACCTAAAACTTTATCAAAAAATGAAATACCAAAAATATTTAGAAATTTGTAACCAAACAATGTGTTAGAGTCAGTTTATTACCTTCAATGCAAAAATTAGAGAAATGACCCCAAAAGAAAAGGATATAAAATCCCTTTGTTCCATAATACAATATGCTATTACTCCCTCTATTTAAAAATGAATGATATAGTTTGATTTGAGTAGTAGTACTTCTTCTTTCACGTCTGAGCCTACTTGTTTCACAGAGGCAAATAATTCTAAAGAGTAGCAGGCAGTCATAGCCATTGAGATAGATGCTACGCTAAATACGATTCTTGGTCCTTAGTTTCATATAATTCCTTTATGAATGTTTTAGGGTGAAAATGGATATTTCACATAAAAAGAATCTCATATGCGAGCATCAAGCATTACAAATTAATCTGAAAAAAAGGTATCATCAACTAGAAGGTCATGAGTCATGACTATTGGAGACATTCAGTCCAATCATCAAATTAGTGACAATTTGTATCATTTTCTTCCTAGTTGTGGTACATTGTTTGACTCTACGTCAATTAGATGTCCAAATTGTATTTCTTCATCAAAAATTTCAAGAACGTATATTTATGGCTCAAACTTGGGATTTGGTCATCCACTTTATCTATGCATTTTAGTTTTAAAAAAAGTCACTATATGCATGGTCATAAGCAAGACCTTCTGGCTTGACACATGCATCTGTTTTGGGTTGTTGTTGGCTTTACCCAATCTAGGTCAGACACTGATCTTGGGCATATTTATATGCCCAAATGTCAAGTTTATAATCATATATATAATAGCTATGTTCGAGAATAAAGTCTGTTGTATTTGCATGTTTTATTTTTGTAATTATGTCAATGAACTGACAAATGTGATAAGATGTTGTATAGGATGTAGTTGCACATGGATTAAGCATAAATGAAAGTGAAACACAACTCTGTGATGGAAGAGTACCACGAAGCTAGGAATTTTTCTCAAGGAGAACTAGACTGTGGCCTTGTGACACAAACGTGCCACGAAGCTGAGTAAAAAAACTTGGACTTCAGCTGGAGGGCCACTCCACGTTGAGACCGTACCATATATATAGACGTGGGACCAGAGATGGGGACTCCATTTCTTCTATAAATAGGACACTTATATGATAGTTTCATTATTCTCAACTTTGTGAACCACGTACACACGACTTCAAATGCTACTTTTAGAGTTCTTTTATGTTATATTAATCTTTTTATAAATTATCATTGTATTTTGGAGAATCAAAACCTGTTAATCAAATTATAAGTAGCTAAATCCTATCTTATTAGGGTTGTGTCTATGAATGATTGTGGAGTTATAAAACTTTAGGGGAAGTTTCGTTATCAATAAAAGTTATTCTTGTGGTCAGTTTTTCTTTATTTTGATGCTTGATAACCATTTAAATACATATATTGTCTCGTATTGAACTCGTGAGAAGGATTGAGAGATTGAACGTGGAATATAAAGAGTGATGTCATTCTTTACTAACACAAAGGGTTGATTTACATATATGATAGGGATACACTTAGTTTTCCTTACATGGATAAGAAACAATAGATAACGTAATGATCTAGAATTGGTAAACGTATCCCCACTCAATAATGTAGTTAAATTTTTAAATTTTGGTAGACAGTTAGAGTCTCGAGAGACCATAACCATATTATTAAACTTGTGTATTAGTAACTGGATAACCAAGTCGAATCTAAGGTTTGAAACATTCTTCATGAGTTCATATGAAAGTCGTAGCCACAGAATTTCCAAAATCTTGATTAAAACCATAGTTTGAACAAGAGTCCTCACTACTTAGTTTTGTTTATTTGTTAATTGAATCATTATCACTCTTTTTAGCAATTTAAAGTTAAGACTTGTAAAGTAATTAACACCTCCAGGGATCTAGTTTAAACAAGTACAAAAGTCACTAAGGGTACAGGACATAACAATATGTAAATGACACAGCTCCCACCACATGAAAAAAAAAGTAGAAGCTGTTGGAGATTGCCTTCATCTTCACCTACAAAAAGTCACTGAAACTGCATCCAGACTGTGCCAAAAAGGCATAGCAAGAGTAGTAGCAGTACAACCACACGTACTGGTAGGCATCATCGGTCAACCCGATTACCCACCGCATAATATAAGAAATCAACTAGCGAAACATGCAATAAGACTATTCATTCCTCCACCTTTATATTTTACTATTTTCACCATATCTGAATACTTGAATTCCGCTAACACACTTGACTCCCACCCCTTACTCATTCCAAATCACCACGTAACCCCCGACTCCATAGTTCTTCCTACTAAGCTTATTAACGATCTCCATACTAATCCTTTTCTGGGTAAAACCCCAACCATTAACACTACCACCATACACCATTTTACCCAATCCTCAGCAATAATACCCATGACCACAATCTAATAACAATATAGCACCGGGACCCTTGGTTTCCCGTTACCATACTACAACCCGAATTGGGATTCTACCAGTCACAATTCATTATACAACCAGATACCTCCAAATAACTTACAACATCGCAACCCCCACATATAAGAACATAATGTACAATCCACTAATCATATCATGAAACATGTCCAATTCCACATTATCAATATCAAGCAATTACGCATATATGACAAGTCAATGGTCCTCTCATGGAACCCATACCCAAACTGTTAGTGTACCAGTACGTGGTACCCGATCCAAGTTAGTGTGCCGGATGTGACACTCGATCCCATATATGTACCGAAATGTGGCACCCGATCCAAGTTAGTGTGTTGGAACGTAACACTTGATCCATTCAATAAGCCATAATCACAATCACAATGTACATTCCCATAATCATACAATCAAGTGTTGATTCATGGCATACAATCATTCATTCATAGTCATTTACGATTAGTATGATCAATAATGCAATATTCACATACATACATGAATTATTATGAAGTATTTACTAACATACATCACACCAACATGAAATCACAACCATCACCTACTCCTAGTTCATCTACTAAGGCTTTATCCTACGGTATACGTCTGATTGAATACCTAGGGTACAAGTACAAACATCTTGTTTTGGTGCACAAAAGCCTATGCATGAATTCTACCATCAAATTCAATATATCACGTAGTGAATGACCGATTTGAAATTACTCAATTAAATAAACCTAGCACACAAAAATGTACTAAGAATGATGATCATGCAAAAACATGCTTTAAAAGGGACATTTTAGTTAGAAACCATGCATTATGCCACTTTTAGAAATATAATGTACAATAGCATAAGAGACATACAATACAAGTATAATCATCATACAAGTCACAATGCCACATTTAGACAATATTATCATGTAAACCATTACCTTTACCTTAGACCTTCACCTTAAGTAGCCCTCATGCTATACCTTGTGCAATACATGGATAGCGTTCCATACCACCATCCACACCAAGGCACCACATTAAGGTCACCAAAAGTGAACTTACCATTCCTTTCTTTTCACCTTTACACAATATCCATACAAAAGAGACATAACATTTCATAAGGCATGACAAGGGAAAATAACTCATAATTTAACCCAAGTATAGCATGCATATCACATTAAGCATTTAGGAGTCAACATTCTTCAATTACTTCATTTAGAGGACTTTCATACATTAGTCATTAAGACTTAGAGAACTCACTATGACCCTATCAAAGCCTACTCGTACAATGTATAGATGGCATCTTATACTACCACCTATACTTCATAGAACCTCTCAAGAAACCATAATGCACATCTCGGATGGTGGGAATAGACATTAATCGACATAGACCATGAGAGCTAAGTCATGGAATCCGGTGTCATATGACCTTACACCAAAGAAAGGTGTTCTACTTGCCTAAGGTATAACTAGGTAATATCTTAGCTTTGGTAAGAAAACCGCTGGCTAATATATATCCTATGTGGGCACATAGTTATGGGATAGGAAGATGTTCATTGGAACCCTAGCCTAACATTGGGAGAGTTTCCACCCTACCATATCCACTCGGTGCTTAGCCTCCATTCACATAGAATAGTTCATTCACATTAACATCATTGTACTTGAGAGGGCTACCAACCCAAAGTATATTACACAAGAAAGGGCCACCAGCACTAGGTCTACCGATTCAAGGTACATTAAGGGTAGCTCATTGACTTCCCAAGAAGGGTGCCATCTTCATTGGGTCTACACCTTACAAGGGTCATCATTTCACATATGAAAGGGGTACCATCATTTGGGTATACCGATTAAAGGTTTATCATTCATTCATTTATGGAAGGGTGCCACTAGCCTACCGATTCTAACACACAACATTAGAATAGGCTAAGGACTCATCAAGCAAGGGTTACCAAACTAGGTTTACCAATTCATGTTCATTAAGTCAAGACACATTCATCGGTTGTTTATGAAAGGAATGCCATAGGCCTATCGATTCATAGTCATCATGTCAATACACTTTCATTATACAAGAGAGGATGCTTGAACCTACCAACTCAAGATTCAACAATACTTTCATTCATTCAAGAAGAGGGTGCCTAAGCCTACCAATTCAAGATAGGAGAAAACCCTTCACATTCGATCATTCATTATTCATGAGTGTCAGTTGAGAATATACTATCAACGACAACACAATTACCTTCTATACATGATATTCATTCTATCATTTAAATCACATGCATATCCTTCACATCATAATCATACATAGTAATTAAATACCTCCACCTTTCAAGTGGTTCAACAGCTCTAACATAATTCTAATTCAACATGTAATTAGGTCATAACTTGCCTTCAAGGCCATGAATCTCAAATCATCAACACACCAACAATTTACCATAATTAAGGCATAGAAAATGATACAATTCAATAACCCAAAGAAATTTAGACAAATTCCCTTCATAAGCTTTCACAATCATCAAACCCACTTCATAAGGCACAATTTAGGAATTGAGAGAAATCATGGGTTCATAGAGTATTTTCATCATAAATCATCTATTAAACACTAATACAATCACAATTTTTCATTAGAAACCATTTGAAAACGTTTGATGAAAGAACCCATGAGATTGAGTAAAACCCTAGGTTTTTGAGAAACTTGAAAACTTTGAAAACTTCTTTGAATGGACTCTAGGGGTGAAATATACCCCTAGATGAAGGATCATCATACCTTGCTTAAGATTTTCCCCAAAATTGATAAAGAACCACCTTGAAATCACCAAAGCCTAGCTTCAATGGCTCCCTCCTTCTTCTTTTCTAATGGAGGATTTCTAGTGAGAGAAATATTTGAGAGGAGGGGGGGGGGGGAGTCTTCTTTTAATTCTATTTGGAGAGACTTAATTGAAAGAATTCAAGTCTAAAAAGGTCTTATAGTTTCAAGGAAAGGAATAGAATAATGTGGACTCAACTTTGGAAAACAACTAAAGACCTACAAAATCTTAACTTAAAAATGCACCCCTTGCTCGACTTACCTCGCCCTTTTACCCCTCTTGGATCTTCAAGGGAACTAGGCTACTCACCAAGTGCACCCTTGGCTCACCCAATTTTCCAGTGAGATCCCAAATTGGGCAGTCCATTAGGAGATCTAGAGGGCTAAATGGGCGACACGCCAAGCTGGTTGGCGAGCTTGGACTTAGCTCGCCCTTTGGTCCAGACCCTATACCAATGAGACATCCCACTAGGAGATCACAAGAGCCCAAGGGAGACTCGCCCAACCCTTTGGGCGATCAAGTACTCCCATTGCCAAACATCCCCTCAAAGAACAAGGTTTCTTTCACTCTATCTTGCTAGCCTAGGCCCTTGCTTGCATCCTAGGCTTTTTCCTTTCTCAATTAAGTTTTAAAACAGCCTAGGCATCAACTTAAGGTTACACTAACCCACACGATGAGGCTCTAGTTCAACTTATCATTTTGTGAGTCATTACATTATCCCCCACTTAGAAACATTCATCCTCAAATGAAACTTTAAACACATTAAGGGAATAACGGATCAGGACTAGCAACCCATCAATCATGACACATCAATATAATGCATACTCATAGGAGGAAACATCAACTCCACATCAATAGACTCAATGCAATACAAGAAACTAGGAACTACTTCCACCAACTCACTATGCAACATAACTTCAACATTTCTCATTACATTGGAGGAATTTCCTTTTCCAACTCATATTATGCTCATCACAATATCATTATGCACATTATGCACATTATGCAATTCTTCTCAAAAACATATTTAGGCATGCTCAACAAGTCAATTCAAGGAATACTTAGGTAATTCATCATAGATGCATATCGACATCAGCAATAAAATCATGAACGATCATTCTTTTTTTAAAACATAATTTCATCATGACATGCATAACATAAGGTGACCATGGAAACTCATATTCACACAAGACTCCAAAACATGAAACCAGCTACTAGGAACTCTTGTTCTCAAGCTTGAATAAGAATAGAAGGAAAGAGATAAGGATATCACAACTCTCAACAATCTTAGTATTCAACATACTATCCCTCAATTAGGAGTAAATCCAACTAAGGCTAACATGAAAACAACATAAGGAACCTCAATACAACATTCACAATCTATAAGGAACTAACAACATACCGGTGCCTTCATCCGGATTAACTTCTTTGTCCTTGTTATCTTGAAGAGCATAGAAATGACTATTCTTTGGAGCATTAGGATCCGGGCCACTAAAAGAAGCTTGCTTGGCCTCTCTTCGTTTGGCCGTAAGAGTAGGGAAATTTCTCACTAGATGATCACTTTTTCCACAACCATAACACCCACTAGTACCGGCTAGGCACTTCCCACAAGTGGCGCAAGTAAGTTTAAAAAATGGAGACCCACTTCCTTTCTCTTGGGTAACCCTAGGAGTGCTTGAGAAATCTTGGTTTGGAGCTCTCTTCTTGAACCTAGGTTGACCTTGCTCATCGAGCCTAGACCTCTTCAACTCCTTATTCTTCCTCTTAAGTTTGGATTCCTCAATAGATGAAGCATAAACCACGAGTCTAGAAATGTTCATATCATCATGGAGCATCGCCGTACGACACTCTTCCTCAACTAGGTTAGAAACTCCCATAACAAAACAACTTATCTCATTCCAAGGGTTTGACACCAAAGATGGGGCATACTTAGACAATTGGGTAAATCTCAAAGAGTACTCTTGCACATTCATGTTACCTTGCCTAAGATTGATAAACTGCTCCATCCTAACCTCTGTTTTCTCACGGGGAAAAACCCTACCAAGGAATTCTTTCTTAAACAACTCCCATTCAATGGGATCCGCTCCAACCGGCCTATTGGCCTTCTATTGAGTGAACCAAATTTGGGTTGCATCCTTCAATTGATAGGCGTCAAGTTTCGCTTTCTCAATAGAAGTCACCCCCATAGCAATAACTACCTTATACATCTCATCCAAAAACTCTTGGGGATCCTCTCCCACCTTAGATCCAAGAAATACCGGAGGATTCATCCTCATAAAGTCTCTCAACCTAGAAGCCATAGTACTCACATTGGGGTTAACATTAGCCTTAACACCCCTATTTGTTTGAGCCGTCATAGCTTGGGCTTGAGTAGCTACGGCTTGAGCCATCATCAAAAGAACCGACCTAACTTCCTTATTTTTCATAGTCGAGGGATCCATCGGAACTTGATTTCCTTGATAGCCTAGAGGAACTTGGTCACATTAAATACCTTGGGGAGGAACTCCCTCATTCACGATCTCCTCTCCCATCGCTCTTGGGTTATCCCTTGTATTCAAATCCTATAAGCACAAGAGAAGGATTATGAAAAGAACACTTATAGAGCTAAACTGTAAGGCACGACTTTAAGAATAATGAAAGAAGTGTAACTTTCTAATGTCCTATAGCCTCTCACCCATAGATGTCTCGCGACTCACACCGATGAACAAGACTCTACTAGAAGTGACCTGTGAGACATCAATCCTAAAAACCATTTCCAAAACCTTATGCTCTGATACCACGTTTGTCATGCCCTGAGAGCACCCCCAGACGTGATCGGTGTACTCGACCCCGAAGGGGTCTAATACAAGCCTCTTAGCATTCATAACATTTGATATATACAAATAATGCAGAATTTAAAACTTATTTAATTCCGAAAACATTAAAAACTCATTTATAAAGCAGCGGAATACTTAAGTCTCACATGGACATCTTAGACAAAACTTTATACAAGATAGGGTCACGGCCCTTTACAATCAAAGTCTTAACAATAGTATTAAAACATGAACGAACTAGAAACAATAAAAGTCTTTGTCCTTGATCTATGAGGACATACCAAAGATGTCTTGGAATAACTCTAATCCAAGTTTCAACTAGGGAGCCTCAAATCACTTGCCGGAACTTACACTCGTAGTAAAATAAGAGAAATATGGGTTAGCACACAAAAATGTACTAAGTATGATGACCATGCAAAAACATGCTTTAAAAGAGATATTTTAGTTAGAAACCATGCATTATGCCACTTTTAGAAATATCATGTACAATAGCATATGCGACATACAATACAAGTATAATCATCATACAAGTCATAATCCCATATTTAGACAATATCATCATGTAAACCATTACATTCACCTTAAGTAACCCTCATGCTATACCTTCTGCAATGCATAGATGCGTCCCATACCACCATCCACGCCAAGGCACCACATTAATGTCACCAAAAGTGAACTTACCATTCCTTTCTTTTCACCTTTACACAATATCCATACATAAGAGACATAACATTTCGTAAGGCATGACAAGGGAAAATAACTCATAATCTAACCCAAGTATAGCATGGATATCACATTAAGCATTTAGGAGTCAACATTCTTCAATTACTTCATTTAGAGGACTTTCATACATTAGTTATTAGGATATAGAGAACTCACTATAACCTTATCAAAACCTACTCGTGCAATGTATAGATGGCAACCCATACTACCACATACACTTCATAGAGCCTCTCAAGAAATCATAATGCACATTACACATGATGGGAATAGGCATTAACCGACATAGACCATGAGAGCAAAGTCATGGAATCAGGTGTCATATGACCCCACACCGAAGAAAGGTATTCTACTTGATTAAGGTAGAACTAGCTAATATCTTTGCTTTGGTAAGAAAACCACTAGCTAATATATATCCTATGTGGGCACATACTTAGGGAAGAAGAAGATGTTCATTGGAACCCTAGCCTAACATTGGGAGAGTTTCCATCTTACAATATGCACTCCGTGTTTATCCTCTATTCCCATACAATTGTTCATTCACATTAACATCATTATACTTGAGAGGGCTACCAACACTAGGTCTACCGACCCAAAGTATATTACACAAGAAAGGACCACCATCACTAGGTCTACTGATTCAAGGTACATTAAGGGTAGCTCATTTACTTTCCAATAAGGGTGCCATCTTCATTAGGTCTAACCATACAAGGGTTATCATTTAACACATGAAAGGGATACCATCATTTGGGTCTACCGATTCAAGGTTTATCATTCATTCATTTATGGAAGGGTGCCACTAGCTTGCCGATCCTAACACACAACATTAGAAAAGGTCAAGGACTCATCAAGCAAGGGTTACCAAACTAGGTTTGTCACGACCCGAGAGCATCCTATAGTCGTAACATGACGTACTTGACCCCGAAGGGGTCGCATACAAGCCCTTAGCATTATCATATCATAAGATCATAGAAAAGTAGGGAGAATTTAAAACTTTCTTTAAAGCATAATATCAAAAACATTTCATAAAAGCGGAAGTCTTTCTATCATCTTTGTCTCAAACCATCTATGAATAACATGAATAAAAGTCTTGGGACGCAGCCCACGTAAAGTCTAAAATATAAGAAAAGACATAAATGAAACATAAGGGGTTTGTCTTCGAAGCTATATATGAGGACTCACCAATCTTCAATCTTCTTGCACTTAGGAACCTAGCCTCCAAGCAATTCAATCTCCACAACACCCTACATTTGATTAGAATGTAGGCAATATGCGTTAGTACAAAATGTACCAAGTATGAAAGCTAACATACCAACATAAAACATCTCAAAGGGGTTAGTCAACATAAGACATAATCATAAGAGACAATAAGATAATCATAACATAAACTTCAAAGTAAGCATCATATCATAACAGTTCAACATAAGACGTACATAAGTTCATACTTCAACCCTTAGTCTTTCATATTCAAGTGAACTACTTCACAAGCCACCTCCAAGCATACTTGTGCAAGGCCAAGATAGCATCCCATAATACTATCTAAGCTAAGTACCTGCTCTTTGGTCATTCTTGATCATAGTCAACCTTCATATTTAAGATCTAGGTTTTCATGACATAAGAGCACTAAACCCCTAAGTAACCTCAAAGCACACTTGTGCAATGTATGTGGGGCATCCCATAATACCACACACACTAAGCATATCTTAAAGCCACCCTATTCATATTTACCATTTCTAGGTGTCACTATAGACCTACTTCATATTGGCAAGTAACTTATCAACTTAATTCAATCATATCATGGAAGGCAACTATAGCAACAATCCAAACTAGGCATACATCACATAAGAGTATATTTCATAAGTATCTACAAGTCATACTTGTGCCATGTATGAATGGCATCCCATAATACCACTCACACTAAGTACTCCTTTAGGATAGCTTACTCAATGCTAAATATTTATCATTCTAGACTATCAAAGTGTAGCATACTATCATGCTAGACCTAACTACCATGGAAAACATCCTATCATACAATCCAAGCTATCAAAGGAAGGATACAAGTATACCAACCTATCCACCATGCAACCATTCAATAAGATGCAAGCTATCCTTAGGGGAGTGTGAATCCTCAACCCTAAGTTATCCTTAGGAGAGTATGATGTCTCAATCCTAAGCTACCCTGAAATGGTCTTGGCCTAATCAAGTCAAGCTACCATGCAATGCATCCTAACAATTCTATTTCAAGATACCCATAGGAGAGTATATATCCTCAATCCTGAGCTACCATGCCTATACTAATGCAAGCTACCATGAAAAGCATCCTACCAATGCTAGTTCAAGCTAACCTTCGGAGAGTTTAATTCCTTAATCCTAAGCTACCATGGGATCTACCATCCCAAGCTACATAATTCAACTATCCATGAAGGAATCATAAGACTCCACCTCAAGCTATTCTATTCTAACGAGCACAATCAACATACTAGTCTAGATCACAATACACATCATTCATAAACCTTAATCATAGACAATTCTAAGCATAATTCATCATAGAGTCTTAATTCTAATCATTCAATTCATATTCTATCATACATGCATAAGCCTAGTTCAATTCATGATTTCAAATTCCCATTCTTGGATAAGTTCTATGCATGGTGATAACTCTAGAAAAATCTATCAAGAACCATCAATTTCTCATCAAAAGATCTAAACCCACATACTTAGAAAATTAGGGTTAGACAAGGAATTCACATAAATTATTAATAATATCATGAATCAATACTAAATTAATCATATATGAGTAGTAGCCAAAACTTTGGAATCGTACCCATCTAAAAACCCATACATTGGAAGTAACCCTAGCTTAGATTGGGGTTATTCTTCGCAAATCTTGGGGGTTTCTAGGGGAATCTATTGGTGGAAGAACCCATAGATGAAAATCTAAACATACCTTAATCAGTTCCCTAGCACAAGCCTTAAGCAATGGAACCTTGGATCTTGACCTTAGCTTCAACCCTAGCTTCTTCTTCAATGGAGGTTCTTCTTAGAGAGAGAAATATTTGAAAGAGGAGTGATTTGGGTTTTTGAATTGAGTCTAATGTAAAGTGACTTAAAATTGGGGGCTAAGGACTTAAAATAGTCTATATATGTGAATACAAGACATACAAAATGACCCCCACTTAAACCTAGTCGAATAGGATTTTACCCAAATGTCCCTCACTTGGCAACCCCGTCCCAGGCACCACGGCCACTTGGATGGTCCTTGAAGGGAACCACAGTCCGTGGTGGTTCCTATGGTCCCTTGAACAGTAGTTCCCCAAACTTTCCAAGACCCTAAAACACCCTGAAACACCAAGGCACCTTCACGGGCACTTTGACGGGCCGTGGTCAAGCCAACGGCTCGTGAAGTGCCTCGTGAACTTGGGGCAGTGTCTTG
>JAJOOS010008146.1:0-23300 GCA_029582725.1 Solanum chiquidenum | reverse complement strand
AAAAAAGTTTGAGTACTAGAATTAGGAAGAAGAAGAAGAAGAAAAATGGGATTTTGATTTGAAAAAAATAAAGATATATTTAAAAGGGATTCATTAAGGGTAAAATTGTCATTTCCGCTTTTTTTTACTGTTGTGTGCCTCGAAAAATACACCTGACGCGCCTGAATTGCATCTCAATCACGCGTTATGCCAGGTTGGATTCGCGTGTTGTTTTGTTTAAGAATTGGATAGTTGAAGTGCCTACTTGTGCACTTTGAAAGTTAGAGGTCATACTTAAAATTCGAAGCCAAGTTTAGGGTCTAATTTATGTATTATGCCAAAAAAAAATATAGAGCAACTTTCACATATAGCAAACATAAAAATCATCTTATAACTATAGTTTGCGTAATTGTGCTCCATAGCAAATTTTATGTTTGCTATGGAGCTATTAATCTGTATATTTCAGGATTCATTCGAAGTTATATGCAATTTTATTTTCTAAATAAATTTAATAAAAGGCTGTAAATTCTGTTACAAAAAAGAAGGCAATCGCTAAACTCACGCAAAAAGATCTATTTCCTTCTACGACTTCTTCATCAATAGTGACTCCATTGTAACTGGGTACAAGTTTGCCTAGAAATTTAACACCCTAAAAAATAATACATATACAGTTTACTCATATATACATATATACATAAGTATGACTTACTGTGTATAAATATGACACAAATACAGTTAGCAAATTGTATAAAATAAGATTTAATTCAATTTATCCTATACAAGTTTTATAAATAAGATTATACATTATACAACACATTTCAATTGTATAATCGTTTGTATTGTATATATAGTGAGATTATTGTCTTTCTATTAATGGAGAAAGGTTGTATATTAAACCTAATAGCTAAAAAAATATAGATTTGTATAAATAAACATATAAAAAAGTACATATAATCATTCTGTATACACTAATTTTATTTGAATATAGCATAAACATGTTTTATATGAATATTATATATTATACAAAACTTTTCAATTGTATAATTGTTAATATTGTATATATGGTAAAATTGTTATAATACTACTGCTATTTATACAATAAGTTTGTATATTAAACCTAATGGATGTACATATCTGTATAAACAAACAGATATAGGGCAAAAATTTACAGAGAAAATATAAGATTAATATACAATCGTAACATATACAAATTAATATTATACAAATACCTGAACTTCTTCATGTTCATCTTGCTCCAATGAGCCAGAAACAATTCTAATATACAATAAGTTTGTATATTAACCTAATGGCTAATATACAATTGCTTTTCATTTCCTCTTCTTACTTGAACTAGCATCGTACTGATCTTTGTCACCTCCCTCAACAATTTCATATTGCTTCGATTTTGCATTAATTTCACTCAATTTGATTGGGTCATTCTTAAATTTGGATCTGATGTCTTTAATTTATTTGGATTTGGCTATTGAACCTATAACCTCTCCAAAATTCTGAGTTAGACCCAAGGAAAATGTTCATCCATTGTATAAGTGAAAAATTTGTATGGATTATGATTTCATATGAAAGTTAAAGAAATAAGGAAAAAATTGGGAAAAAATAATTGATTTAGAGGTTTTGGCGGTACCTGAAATTTTTGAAATCGTGATTGAGAACGTAGTAGTGAAGATTTGAAATTCAAACTAATTTTGTGGAGAGAATTTAGGAGAAATTGAGGGTATGGGAGAGAGGAAAAAGATGAAGTGAATTTTATAAAGGAAAAGACTTCCGTTTTTTTTTAATTTGTGGGATCCGTCAGTAGCAAGATATGCGAAATTGTAGCTACTCAAAGGAAATAAATGAAACAATAGCTATATTATTTATTTTCAATTAATAGTTTGTCATTATGCACAATTTTCCCAAAAATAAAAAGTAAATTTAAATGACCTTTAAATAAAAAAATAAAAAAATAAAACTAGAGAAAATCATTTTTTGATTTTTAAGTCATTTTTAACTTATTTTAAGTTATTTTTAATTTTGCTAAATACTTTCAAAAAATAAAAATAGGTTTGACAAACTTTTAAGTCAATTCAAACAGGGTATAATACTCTAACTTGAAAATAAACTTGGACGAAAGAGCACCCATTATTAGTGTCGCTATTGGTAGGGATATACATAGGTCGGTTTGGTTTGATTTTTTCATTAAAAAACCTAAACCAATTATATCGGTTTATTAAATCTAAAAACCAAATCAAACCACATAAAATCGGGTTTTTCGGTTTTGGCTTTAGTCGGTTCTTTCGGATTTTTTTGGTTTTCTCGATTTTTTACAACTATACGGAGTTTGAAAGGAGATCAAATATATTTTCACTTACCTGTGTGATAAGCTAAACTTTGAAAATGTTAAATGAATAAAAATCTTCAAAAAGACGGTAAAATTCACATGAGTACAACATACTTTTATTGAAATATCAATGTTCATTATGTTAAACTAATAAGATTAAAGGCTACAATCAAACCAAATACAAAATAAAATATTTACAAAGTAAATTGTTAGCTACGAATATGAAAAACTATAACAATATAATTGTAACTTCCGATCTTAATACAAATTAAAATATTTACAAAATTTTACAAACCCAAATTTGAAATAATATATCTAAACATTGAAAACTATAAACTAACTAAAATATATTAACAAAGTATATTATAAATAATATTTTTATCTATATATATATATATATATTATGTCGGTTTGACTTTTTTTCTTTTAATACCAAATCAAACCAAGAGTGGTTGGTTTTTTTTTCAACGCCAAACCACAAATTGGTTTTTTCCGGCTTGATTTGGTTCGTCGGTTCGATTTGACTTTACGGTTTGGCTTGTACACCCCTAGCTATTGATGTATGTCTTTTTTTTTTTGAAATTATTTAATTGATACCATTTATAGTAGTATAACTTACATAAATCCCATTGTGTAAAACCTAAATTACCTTTTATCCCAAATATTTTTCTAATTACACAAATCTCATATTTTTTAGGCATTCCGGATACATAACTAAGGATCCGGATACATTATGTATCAATCTGTTGCGTTTATTAAGGGGGGGGAAACTGAAAATTAAATTAAGATCTCATAGTATCCATCTGTTGCGCTAATTAAGGGAAAAACTGAAAATCAAATTAAGATCCCATAAATTACATTATTTCATTCCAAATTACTGTCAAGGATTCAATCATATAGCATAACAAACCAAAAAATTCAAAATTCAATTTTCTTCTTCATGTTCATCGTTCTCTCTGTTTCATCCATTAGCCAAAAAATTCATATGATACATAATGAATATTTCGATCTTCTTACGTTTCTTCTTACTTTCAATCATACAAAGGCAAATTCGAACAGAATGAAGAAATTAAAATTTTCAAATCGCTTCGCACTCCCCCCCCCCCCTCCTTCAACGAAGATTCAAAAACTTTTGTTGATATTTTGGATAAGCGAGGTGAGTTATGAAGGATACAAAAGTGATGGAATTGTTGTTGGACAAACGATTCCTTTTGTGAATCTTCAAGTTCACCGAAGATCCTTTCAGTTTTGATTCAAGATTGTCAAAACTTTTGAGATTCAAAATTCTTCTCCTAGTTCATCGAAGATCATTTCAATTTTGATTCAAAATTGTTGAAAATTTTGAGATTCAAAATTGTTGAATTTTTTTAGATTCAAAATTATTCTCATAGTTCATTGAAGATCCTTTTAATTTTGATTCAAAATTATCAAAAACTTTGAGAAGATATATCATGAATATCTTCGCTAGTCTTGTTACTATCATCGGCACGGGTTTGAAGAAGTTCTTAAGCTTCTCTGAGGGCACTCAACCTCTCCCTTTGCGCGTTGTCACCTCTATGACTCTTTCCTCCTCTATCGACATTGCCTATATACTTGAATACTAAATGTCAAATTTGAACTCTCGTTGCTTCTGCTAAGTAGAAAAATGGAAAAAGTAGAAGAACACAACATTGATAGAGCAACTGGATAGATTTACATGTATCAACTTCTATGTATTTATGTATCATGCCTATAAAATTATGCATGATACATTACTATTTATAACTTTAACTTTAGGGTAAAGATATCTGATAATGAAAGATATGGAATTGCATGTATTGTGTTGTGTAGTTGATTTTTTAATTGGTGATCTAGAGATCAATATATTACTCATGATACATTACTATTTCTAAAATATTTAGTAGATTGATAAGTACTATAATCTTACATGATACATTAAAGTAGTAAAGATTGCTCATAAGGTGTTCGATTTTAGTACAATACTGCATGGTTTTAGAGCGATACATTAATTTACAAATTGTAACAGCCTAACATTATTCAAAACTTAAAATTTTTCTTCCCATTCTTCAAAAAAACTCTCAATTTCTGAATCAAACTTGTTGATAAATTGTACTAATACAGCATGAATTTGTCAATCTTGTCGAGACATTCTGAAATTTGGAAAAGTGAGGTGAGGTATGAACGATACAAAAGTGATGGAATTGTTGTTGGTCAAAATATCGATACATTATTGTTTGGTTTTAGATCAATACATTAATTGATAAATTGTATAGCATTATTCAAAATTTAAAATTCTTCTTCCCATTCTTCCAAAAAAACTCTCAATTTTTGAATCAAACTTGTCGATAAATTGTACTAATACAACATGAACTTGTCGATCTTTTTGAAATATTCTGAAATTTGGGAAAGTGAGGTGAGGTATGAACGATACAAAAGTGATGGAATTGTTGTTGGTCAAAATATTAGTTTTGTAAATCAAATACATCGTTGAGATGAAGAAACAAGAGCCTGAATTTTTAATGTATTCGTTATGCATCGATACAACATACAAAAAGGCTGAAGAGATACATAGCTTTGATAGATACATGTTTGTGTGGTAATTGCTATGTATAAGATACATTTAGTATAAATTTGAATTTACGTATCATGCCTAAAAATTAGTGCATGATATATTAATATATATGTATCTTATTTTGTTTGAGAAATATTATATTTTATCAAAAGATACATTATACATGTGATTATTCCAAATAGCATTTTCTTTTGTGTGATACATAACAAAGTGGTGATCACTTGATATGTATATGATTCATGTAATAAAGTTTGAAAACTATTGAATTTGATAAATTTTATGTATCATGCACATATCAATTAATTTGATACACAATGTTTTAGCTATAGAACATTAGAGTTTCTGTATCAAGTGTATTTATTGGGTAATGTGTACAAACACATGACCTTCTAGTTGAATAATTTTGGGTGTATGTATCTGGTAGTAAGAGATTGCCATTGATATGTATAATATACCTATTGTTGGATATGATACACAGTGCTCCAGTTATAGAATATTATGATTTATGTATTAAGATTGAAGATATGTTATATAACTTGATTAATGTAAATGACACATTAGATAGTGTTTATGTATTAAGTACATTTTATATTGAACATGACAAACACTAATCGAAGATTCAACAACATTAGAGTTATGTATCAATATCTTAAATATGAACATGATACATTGCATAAAACAAATACTAATTGTAGCAGTGATTTATCGGATCAGTAATAACACTAACAAAGACTAATTTAAGAACCAAAATAAATGAGATACATTAAAATTTTGTATCTTTGATAGTGATAGTGGTGTAATGACAGATCCAACCTTTTCCTTCTTTTTTGAGCATTTTTTCAACAGTAGATTTAGAACTCAAGGATGCATCATTCTTCGACTTCTTCAATCTCAGATTCTTCAAGAATAATGGATTGTTTCTTTGTTTAGATCTATTTTGAATAAAATCTTCATCGTTAGAATCAAATATACAACGTACATTATCATACGTGATTGAAACTATTTGGGTGATCTTAATACTAAAAGATAGAGCATCATCCATATATATCGAAAATTTATAAATGAAAATCTATTTTTTTTAAAAAATAAAAATTGATACCGATAAAGTTCAAAGAAAAAAATGAATGAAGAAGAAGATGAATAAGAACTACCTCTCAATAACCTGCAATTGATGAATTGGAAAGAGAAAAATCGATGAAAAAAAGAACAACAAAGTGAAGAAGATGACTACCTATTGACAGATTTGAAATTGACATACTGGAGAGAGAAACCTTTTGAAATTCAAGTTGGGATGAAGGAGACAACTGATTAGATTATGAGAGTGAAAATAGGGAGAGATTGAAGGAGTGAAAATAGGAGTGGAGACAGAAACCTTGGACTGAGTGATTTTTAATTGTGTAGAGATGTTAAGGTCAATTCTTAAGTGTGAATTTTTTTTAATTTGGAGATGTATTAAAGTCATAAGAATACTCTAGCACAAAGTTTAGTTGAAAGCTTTATAACTGATTGAGTTTTGATATAAGTTTTTACCTAGGTAAATTTTAAACATACATATATATTAGAATATGAAGATTTATGTGTCTCATAACCTATCAAATAAAAGGTATGTGAATCTTCCAACACAACAAATCGTTCGACAATCTGATATGTGAGTAAGAAGTTATGCCCATTTTATATCAGTACAAAGGACATAAGCAATCATCTCAATATTCAAGTTGAAATGTCCTTCGCGGCACATACCCATATCACATATATGTTCTTCAATGTATCTTCCTACTTTCCGCATATTACTATGTTTATCCTTAAAAGAAGTCAACCTAAATAGATATTCTTATTTTGCACACCTGCAAATAAGTTGCCATGATTTTTTTGTCGATTTAATAATTGAGTACTCCTTCACTATCTTTAAATGTAGAAGCTAGACTGTTCTTTGCAATTGTTTCTTTGAAATGAATAGTATGTATTTTTCAATATAAATAGTATCATTCATAAAATTACACCATGTACGTTGTAATGTATATTCATCATGTGTATGGACAAATATATTTGGACCATCTGGGAGATGATCAATATAAAGAATTTCATAAGAACGAAATGAAGGCATACGCACTACATATGATGTGACTACTAATTGTTGAGTCGATAGTGGAAAAGATTATTCGCCATGAAACGAACTTATGGGCATTGGTCTTGGCGATTGATTGGGCGTCAAAAACTCATCATCACTAGATGATGCCTCAAATGAAATATTATCTCTCGATACCTCCACATTGGGCAAATCATTATTATCACTAGCTGAAGGTGAGCCACAATTTGGAAGGTCATGATCATCGATATTCCCATGATCATTTGACTTATTTTGTGTGATATTTTTCCTATATGTGTAAACAAATATTGTTCACAACAAATCTTTGTAGCGCTGAAAATTAACTGCAACCAAAATAAATAAAAGAAAATTGTGATTTTTATTAATGAATCTTGTGAGTACAATTATGTTATTCTCTTGATTCATCTCTTCTAGACTTATCCAAGATTTTGAGAGCCTTCAGTAGCATACTTCTCGAATTGTTGGATGATGTAGACCTCCTTGAGATGTGTTTGATATCCAAGAACATCGGGAAGTGCTTTGTCATTTCAAGTCTATCTTTGGGAAGAACTTTGTTGACCACTCTTTCGAAGAGCTATGTAGTTGGTGTTATAACGTTCTCCAATCCTTGCAGAATGCTTGTTCATAAGTTTTCTTCGAATTGTCTTCAGAATGCTTTTGAATGTCATGTCTATCTTCTATTTATAGTTGTAGGGGGTGGACAAGGTTGCTTATGATTGGAGAAAGATGTCATTTTGAAACTTGACAAATTGTGATTGGTTCCTAAATTTAACTGGATTACCAAATCATTTGGATGTGTGGTGTCACCTTATTGATCTTGAAGGCCTGGTCATTGTGACACGTGGCATGGGTTTGGACTTCAAGGTAGAATGGACCTTAGACTTGAACTCAATAAAATGGACTTAATCATTCGTAAAGCCCAAATTATTTATTCAACCCAAATGCTTATGGATATAATTCAAAATTCGTATGAATTTTAATCCAATAAAATTTATATGTCTACAAATGTCCCTTACTTCGAGACTTGTCGATGTGTAGGCTTGCTGAAACTTGACGACGAGACTTTAAGTATTCATGAATGTGTTTTCATTTTTTGAGACTTGTCAACGTGTAGGTTTGTCGAAACTTGATGACAAGATTTGAAGTATTCATGAATGTGTTTTTTATTTTTTGAGAGTTGCCGACGTGCAGGCTTGTCGAAAATTGATGACATGAGTTGAAGTCTTTATGCATGTGTTTTCATTTTGAGACTTCAAAAATATTTGTTTCTTGTCGTCACATTCTAGCTAGGCCACTACAAATAATTTGTTTGCAGTGATCCCAATTTTTTTCTAAAAAAAATTCTTACTAGCAATAACGTGACTCTTCTGTATTGATTTGAAATAGATTAGTTTATCGTGATAACATTTTTTTTATGACCTTTGTCGCAAGGAATCAGAAAACAAGAAAGTCGATTAGAGCATTCGAACCAAATAAAAAGAATATTAGCTTTCTTTTGGTATCCAAGTCAAATAATGAATCTAAATTAAGGTGTTCTTCTTTTCTTAACTCTCTGGTTCATCCTTTTCATATTGGCGTGGTTTCAAAAATGGGGGATTAATCAATCAACCCAAATCAGTTTTTCTTCTTCCAATTTCACCTAAACATTCCTTGTGCAAGGATTAGAAATCTTTCACCAGAATCTCTATAAAATCCTCTCCAATGCACAAATGATTTTCATCATCTGACAAAATTTCAGATGCTGCAAAGACAAATTGTCCGAGTTTCTTTAATTTTTAAGTTGCGACATTGCTTGATTTTATCAAATCGAGAGACTTTACCTTCATCATATCTCAAAAACTTAGAGTAAAAGTGTTTAGCAGTAACCCATTTTTTATGGTTTAGATTTGCGCTTCTATAGTGTAAAATTCATATCTCATTATAGAAAAATAAAAACCGCAAGCCGCTTGATTTTTCTGAAACTAGAAATATGGAACTACAACATAGTAGAGATTTCAGCCAAATTTTCTCTTCCATTGCTACAATTTTGATTTTCAATATTGAACTTATTTCTGATGGTCACATTTGCGCGTATATAGTATAAAATTCATATCTCATTATAGAAAAATTGAAATCGCAAGCCGTTTGAATTTTTTGCAACTAGAAACAAGGAACTACAACATAGTAAAATTTTGCAGCCAAATTCCAATTCCAATGTTACAGTTTTGATTTTCAATATTTAACCCTTTTTTTTTATAAGATTTGCACGTTTGTAGTGTAAAATTCATATCTCATTGTAGAAAAATGAAATCGCAAATCATTTGAGTTTTTCGGAACTAGAAATATGAAACTATAATGTAACAAAAAATTTGCAGCTAAATTCCTCTTTCATTGCTACAATTTTAATTTTTAATGTTGAACACGACTTCAGATTTTTTTTGTCTTTTGATTTCTCCAATTTGCTTTTTTATCAAGGTAAATCTCTTTTCATTGTTAATTTTTGACAATGTTTTATCTCTTTTTTCCCCAGCAATGACGTGTTTCAATGATCGTGGGACGGCATATCCTTGTCTTGAGATCATGGATGATAAACAAAATTCACGTGTTGAAGCTCTCGTCTTGAAATTTCATCCTCCGGTGATTGGCGTCTTTCCTCTTATTAGAAAGTTGTTGGATATTTCTCATCATCTCTCCGAGGGATTGTCCACATAAACGAAGGACGTCATGGACAAATTCTCTGGCAAAGTCATAACTGAAAAAGTTCTCCTCTCGAAGTCTTCCCTTTATCAAAATGTTGTTGTTGCCATCCCTCCTCGTTGTGATGAGAATCTTAGCGGTTGGTGTGTTCTTCCTTTTAGGTTTGGTGAGGTTTGCTATACGTCTGGCTATTGAGAGTGGGTAAAAGATGTGCTCGACCATTGCAAGGAGACTTTGGAAAACATCAAGACTTATGATGACATCTTTGCTTCGATGTTCACTTATGACCATAATAAAAATATTCTTCGTGCCTTTTGTGAGAATTGATGTTCATCCACCAATACGGTTTCTACCTTCATTGGAGAGTTATCTATATCTTTATGAGATTTAAGAACCATCGGAGGTCTTCTTACTCATGGGTCCTTTTATGATGAAGTTATACCCTTAACTAAGAAGTTGACACATGTAGATGACCATGAGAAGTCTTTTCTCCCAAAAAGCTGCTCATCTTGTAATTTTCAGCATTCTACCGACTTACCAAAGGTGTGTCATCAACAAAGTCTCCTCTTGAAAATGGAAAAAGTTATGGTTTAGAGGTCCGAGAAAATGTCAAGTCTTTACCAAGGACATCTAAGAATCGTATGAAGCCAATGATGAATCATGATCCTTCTAAGAATATTGACATGAGATTTTTACCACGAATTGAAGAGGAGAATGCTCTTTTTTTTAGCTAGGTGTGGAAGAATCACTGGGAGATAAGATTTATCTAGCAGTTTTTCTTGCATGTTGTCTTTGTAAGTTTGTGATTCCTAACAAGAAAGCTGATTGCGTTCGTGCTAGTGTCTTCAAAGTTGCAAGCTTAATGGCCCATGGAGAGAAATTTTGTTTGGCGGTTCCGATCCTTGCAAGCATCTATCAGGCCTCAGGGATATATCCAATTCTTAAAACTTGGGTGCTTGCGACATACTACTTCTCATTCATTATGTATATTGCAAGAGAAAGAGATAAAGAGAGGAATTGGTCACACTGGGTGTGCCAAATTTGTTTGCATAAGATTTCTATAGGCTGAAAATTAACTGCAACTAAAATAAATAAAAGAAAAATATGATTTATATTAGTGAATCTTGTGAGTGCAATTCTGTTACTCTCTTGATTTTTCTCTCCTAGACTTCTCCACGATTCGAGGGCTTCAGTAGTGTACTTTTCAAATTATTGGATAATATAAACCTCTTTAAGATGTGTGTGATCTCCGGTAATGTTAGGAAGCACCTTATCGTTTCAAGTCGATCTCCGAGAAGAACTCCGTTAACCACTCCTTCGAAGAGCTATGTAATTGGTGTTGTAGCTTTATCCAATCCTTGCAGAATGCTTGTTGAAGAGTTTTATTCGAATTGTCTTCAGAATATCTTTGAATGTCATGTCTATCCTTTATTTATAGTTGTAGGGGGTGGACAATGTTGTTTATGATTGGCCAAAAGATGTCATTTCGACACTTGACAGATTGTGATTGGTTCATGAATTTGACTGGATTACCACATTATTTGGACAAGTGTCACTTTGTTGGTCTTGGATGCCTAGTCACTATGACACATGACATTGGTTTGGGCTTCAAGGTAGAATGAACCTTGGATTTGAACTCAATAAAATGGATTTAATCATTTTTAAAACCCAATTTATTCATTCAATTCAAATGCACATGGATTTAATTTAAATTTTGTCTGACTTTTAATCTAATAAAATTTATGTGTCGAAAAGTATAACTATTTACCTCATACAATAAACTTACTTTAATAAAAAAAAATCAAGTATTGGACGTACCGATAGTAGTCATCTGTATCAAAAGTAGGCGAGACATGAAAATTTGAGGATGTCCCAATATTTTCCGTCATTTCAAAGAGTCCATAACTTGGAGAAATATTCGTCTCATACTGAGAGAAAACGCTACACAATATATAATAACAATAAATCATATAAATTAACAAATTATAAGCAAAATCAACAAATAATGGTCAAAGTATAATTATTGAGCATTACAATCACTTTCATTGATAGTTTTGTTCAAATCAAAATCATATCGACCGGTAAGAATATTTTGGTAATGGTTTATATTAGAAAATCACTGAATTGAATTATAGGGATTCCATGGGGTCTATTACGGTTTTTTAATTGAGGATAGACATCAGGCGATAAAGGAGAACGTCATTGACTAGTCTTAGGCTTCTTCGTTACACAAATTTCAAGTACTATTAACTTGATTTGATCTATATAATCATTTTGAAACCCACAAAAAGTTGGTTACGATTCGTCATTATAGATAATCCACTCTCCAAGATTTACTTGTTCTTGTGATAAAAATGAAGAAGGGTATTTTTTTATTATTATCAAATTATAATCAATACTATTTATACTCATTCTTTTATAAATTGATGAAAGAAACTTGATATCAGACATTAAGTGAAAACTAAGCATTGGGTTTGGGAGGACTTTGGTAATGAACGATATTTTCTTCATGTATAATTTCACCATCCCAATAAATTGAAACTCTAACTTTTGGTTCAGAAGACATTATTTGTGATTGAAATAAAGAAAATAGAGGATTAAAGATGTTGAAGGTGCTATGTTTGAGCATCCTTAAACAGAGCTTGGAGGAGCTTTGAGATTAAACAAAATAAAAATACATAATTTATTTTTATTTTTTTCATTTTTATGATATGTCAAATCAATATATTTGTATGATAAAACTGCAAAAGCTGCATAAAGAGACACCATATAATGTAAAATAGGAAAATATATTCCTTTTTGTAAAATCAAATTTAAACTTTCACTTTATTACACTTTATAAAGTGGAAGAAAAAATTCCATTTTATAAAGTGTAGGAAAAAGTTCAGTTTAGTGTTAAAATTTAGGCGTTATGGACCAACATCTGCCGTTTTTTTGTTGTTGATAAAACGGAAGAAAAAACTATACTAAGCCTATTTTAATTACATTCTAAAATTATCGCTTATTTGTGTCAATTTTATTTCTTTATGACTCAAATATATTCCGAACTCGATGACAAAATGGATCGAAAATAAGGCTGATGGGGTGGTGGTGGGGGTGGGGTGGGGGTGATATAAGGTAACGTGGTAGAAAATAGGTAATTTTATATATTTATTTTTGTTGAAACGAATCCCTTCCTCTAGAAGGAGTGAACCCGACCACTTCACGCTGAAGTTCATACTCGTTGTTTTTGTATAATTTATTTTAAAATTATTATTTACGCCTAAATGCCACATATTCTCTTCTAATTAGTCATCATGCCATGTCATTAACGAGTGAATTACATATATTTGTAATTTTAGTTGATTATAAAAAAGTGTTAAAATAACATAGCAGGACTCTCCTTGAGGTGTTTAAAATGAACAAAACCTATTTAATGTGTCTAAGAGAAAATTAGTACAAACTTTAAGGGGCTGCCAATGGATTCTGCATAAAATATACGACAAGTGAATTAAAAAGAAGCACAACTTATTGCCCTATTAGTATCTTTTATTACATTTACATAAAGAAATACAATGTCTTGATAAAACGTTAATCAATTTTTTTTGTGTGCATCACACAATACACATACTGAACCCTTATCTTTATCCATAAAGGGTCATTTGGTAGCTGAATAAAAAACTATTTATTCATGTATTAATTTTTGTATAACTTATATGATGTTTGATAGGTTTTTAGAAAATAAGCTATTCATATATAAAGTTAATACAACGTTTGATCGACAATTTAGAAACTCGCATATCTAATACATGTATAAGTTATAGTGAATCCTATGTATTTTTTCTTACAACAAGATATAAAGTAAAAGGGATAAAGATTTGAAAAATACCCCAACTTTGGTCGTATTTGCTGTTGCAATACTAAACTTTCATAAGGACCTATTACCTCCCTAGATTATTTAATACCGTATTTTTTACCCCCTGAACTATTTAATAGAGTATTTTAAAGGTATATATGTGCACACGTAGACACATTACTATTTATAATTTTGCATTATTTTTTATGTCCACGTGGGCAAATATATATGTTTAAAATACGGTATTAAATAGTCTAGGGAGGTAATAGGTCCTCATGAAAGTTTAGTATCGCAATAACAAATCCGACCAAAGTTAGGGTATTTTTCAGACCCTTATCCCAAAGTAAAATAAATAATTCCTACATAATTAATACACTATTCACTCATAACTCATAAGTAATCTTTACATTTTTAATATCTGTACAACTTTAAGGGCTCGTTTGGTGTAAAGGATAAGTATAAATAGTCCCGAGATTAAATTATAGTACCACTTAATTTTATGTTTGGTTGGCAAATTCGGGATAACTTATCCCGGGATTAATAATTAGTACCGGGATAAGTTATCCCTCCCCATGGGTGGTATAGTAATCCCGGGATAACTTATCACTGGATAAAATAGGTAAATGACAAATATGTCCCTTTAAATTCTTTTTATACACCATTTTTCACATTTATGTATATTTACATTTTTTTAATACCATGTATAATAATATTTACTACTCCTTATTTTTATGATAATTATACATATTTTTCTATTAAAAAATTACACTATATAAATATAATTTTTATTTATGAATTTATTTGACTAATTCTTATGTTTATTTTATTTTGATTTCTCATAAATTTTCTTCTCTTTAACAAACTTAAGAGGGAAGTTCTATTTTTAAAGCTAAATAAGAAAAAAGTCCTATTTTTAAATACACATGGTACTTATCGCGGGGATACATAAACAAAAATATTTAAGTTAAATAAAATAAAAGTTTTATTTTAAAAAATGAATAACTAAAGCTCGCAAAGAAAAAATTAAAAAGTTTAAATAAAGTGAAGGGTAATTTTGTAAACAAACAACTTGTTCTTAAAATTTATCAATATATATTATTTTGAATACAACAAACCAAACACTCAATAAGAAATAATCCCAGGACAACTTATTCCATCATAACTAATCCCAACATAACTTATCCCATCATAACTCATATTCAAATCAAACGACCCCTAATGGACTAGTAAACGAGCCAGAGTAGGATATTGAAATTTGAATTAAAAGAGCGGGGGAATTAAGAAGAAAGATTCAAAATGTAAGGGTACCCTTCACTCTAAATAGGTAAACAAATCAGACAGCAGACCACTAAAATCGCAGTGCAATTTCTTACTTTCTTTAGCAACCAAGACAATCCCTTCCCTTTCTCTCTACAAATTTATCTGTTTTAGAAGAAAACTCGTGGTTTTGATGTGCAATTGTTGTTGCTGTTCTAACAATCGGAAAGGGACTCATCTTTGACCAAAGAGAAGGTATGATTTTTGTTGGTTATCTTCCAATTTGGACTTGATTGAATCATCTATAATCTCCTTTTTCACTGTAACTTGCAAGTTGAGCTTGCTGACTCAAGTTTGTGTTTCTGATCTTACTTGTCATTTTGTGTTCCTGTTTTTTTTTTTTTTGGGGGTAAGAAGGTGGTAATTTGGTTGGGAATGTATGTTAATATCTGGGTTTCTTGGATCTTTATTGTTTCTTCTTCTTAGAAACTTTGGCCGAGATGGGCCTACTTCAATTTGCACTACTTATCTCTTACTTTTAAGAACACTGCAATGGTTGCTTCATTGCTTTGAAATGGCAAGTTTTTATTTGCGTATATTGAGTTCTTGATTAAACACTGCAATTCGAGTTTACCTTGTTGTCCAATTTCTTTTTTTTTTCTTCTGAAAAGCGAATTTTGATAAGAATTGGATACACCCATTTGTTAATAGTTGGATTTCTTGAAAATTTTGTTGTATTAAATTGCGGCACAAGTGGGATTAAGGTCTGAGTGCATTCTACACCCTCCCTAACCCTACTTGTGGGATCACATTGGGTATGTTGTTGTTTTGGCTATATATTGAAGTTTCAGTTTGTTAAAAGTGTCTTAAGATTTGGTGGAATAAGTTTTGATTCATATTTCTCAGTACTAATTGAAGATAATACATGGTGTAATACCCAAAATGAAGGATTTTTTTTTTAATGTAGATCTTTATTTGTTTGGTTTTGCTTCATTTTCTGAAGCTGTCTAACATGTTAATTGGTTGTAGGTAAGTGGTAGTAATGGGGAGAAGTTTGAGCCCAATACTTAGAAGAGAGCTGGAGAATTTGGATAAGGATGCTGAGAGTAGAAAATGCGCAATGAAAGCATTGAAGTCATATGTGAAAGAGCTGGATTCCAAGGCAATCCCTCTTTTTCTTGCTCAGGTTTCTGAAACCAAAGAATCCAATGCATCATCAGGAGAATACACAATTTCACTTTATGAGGTACTTGCCCGTGTACATGGACCTAAAATTGTTCCTCAGATTGATAACATCATGAGCACTATTATCAAGACCCTGACATCCAGTGCTGGATCTTTTGCCCTTCACCAAGCTTGTTCAAAAGTTGTTCCAGCCATTGCGAGGTATAGTATGGACCCAACGACACCAGAGGAAAAGAAAAGATACATTATACACTCCCTCTCAAAGCCCCTTTCAGATTGTCTTCTGGGGAGACAGGAGAGTTTATCTTCTGGAGCTGCTCTCTGCCTAAAGGCTCTGGTGGATTCTGATAACTGGCGGGTTGCTTCAAATGAGATGGTTCATGAGGTTTGCCAAAGAGTTGCTGGGGCTTTGGAGAAGCATACACAAACTAATTCTCATATGGCTCTAGTCACTTCATTAGCCAAACACAATAGCTTAATTATGGAAGCTTATGCAAGATTGTTGATACAGTCTGGATTACAAATTTTAAGTAGTAGCAGCGGAGAAGGAAATTCTCAAAAAAGATTGTCCGCCATTCATATGGTCAACTCTTTGATGAAGTATTTGGATCAAAGAAGCATACATTCTGAGCTCAGAATGGTTATTGAGGAGATGGAAAAATGTCAATCTGACAAGATGCTTTATGTTAGAGGGGCTGCATTTGAAGCATTACAGACTGCAAAGAGAATATGCTCTGAGAAGGGTTTGAGATTTGAGAGAGATGTAGATTCAATGACTGGATCCAACTTTGACAGTAGAGGGAACATGAGGAGAAATCTGTGGGGATCTGGTGACCAATCATCATTAACTGCATCACCAGAATCACGCACAATTAATTCGTTTATTGACTATGAACCATTTATGGACTCCCCTGTTTCAATCAATCAGGCCCCTTATGTTTTGGGTAATGATAGGAGTGTGAACCGAAAACTTTGGAAGAAGAGTGCAAATGGCGGTGTTGATGTCTCTCTAAAGGATGGCATCTTCTCCGAATTCACACATGGAAATGGCGTCATAAACCCTGAGCATAATGAGGTTCATAATGGTACAGGAGATAACACTGCTGAATTTGCTGGATTTTTGCCAAGATCTGCCCGAAATGGTTTTGTCAGAAGTGCTACTCCAAGTCCTCAGGTAAAACATGTTATTGAGTGTAGTTTGTTCTTTGCTCAGTTTATAATGTTGGAAGTTTAAATTGCTTTACTATTTCTAAAGTCAAAATCAAATCTTAGTAGATGTTTGTTGGAACAACAGACAGCATGGAGTCTTTTGAAGCTAAAAAAGTACCTTGTATTATTATTGATGAACAGAAGATACAACTCGGTCATTTGAGTTACAAAGAGGATTAAAGAAATAAACAAAATAGATGGTTCCCTCTAGTTCATCTGCCACAAACCTAATTACATAGCAATGACATTCTTAGAAGTAAAAAACTCTGTGTATATGATTTCTCTGGGATGCACAGAGAAATTCTGTAATTGTTTTAAGTTAAATGACATAACTTTTGGTATTTCAAAATATAAATGGAACAGATAAGTAAAATCCTTGACACATTGAATTTATGTGCTTCTAGTATGGTGTACTATTTAATATTTATTTAATGGGTGCCCTAACATGGTTGACATTTCTCTTTTTGTGCTTCAGAGGTCACGTTCTCATGTTAATGTCGAAAGTGTGAAGATCTTTGCAACACCAAGAAAGCTTATTCATCTCCTTCAGGATGCCAATGACGTGAACTCTGACGTGAACTCAGACATTTCTGAGACGAAAACCAGAAGGTTCAGGAGTCCGTCCTTGTGCAGGTGTGAAGGAAGTCCAGAAAAGTCTGAAGTAAATGGCCTCTTCCATCGTGAAAGGCGTGAGTATAGAGAAGGGGTAACATCTACTGATGAGAAACACTACCATCTGAACTCTGAATCAGTATCTTCGACAGAAGATGCTCAAGCTAATGGAGATGTGCAAGTATCTTCAAATGATGTTGCCCATAATGGAACAGAATCTCAAGGTGTCATTCCCCCAAAAGGCTATGCTTCTGCTCGCATATTGATTTTTGGTATCTTAGCTGTACTTTTGGCAGCATTTGTACTTTCGGTGTGGATAGGCAATCAAGACCAAAGCTTCAACCTTGTTCCCACCTAAAATATGTAGTTGGTCTTCTATAATAGATCCCACTCTTAGATAGTGGGTACTAAATAGGACCTTCAGTACCTTAATTTTCTCATTGCTCATTGAGGATTAATCTACTTTGCTACAGAACTAGTATCCTATCGTCAGAATTGATTATTTGGATGCCAATTCAAGTCTTTCTTTTTTGAAAAAAGATATTGCTTTTTCATGCACTGTCAATAGCCTTTGTTCTACACATCTGTTTAATTGTCCATTTAAAATAATTTGCTGTCTATAGCTTGTTGAGTAAATTGATTCCACGAGCAGATGAATAAAATAAATATTTGCAAGCTTTACTTTGAGTTAATCAGGGAAAACATGGGCAACAGGCCGAACAGACCTATGTTTTAAAGCAACCAAACAGTATTTATAGCTTAATATCTACATCAGACCTCACTTTCAAAGTTAAATCAAGTGTATCTGCTTGATTTATGGTTTCTGTGTTGTAATGATGTTGCCATCTCTTGATTTGCTATGAGAAACTCTATTATGTGTGAAAACAAGTTGATCGGCTTGCTTTGCTGGTTCAAAACTTCACATATTTGGGTTATGCAAACTTTGTTTACCTCTCCATTCACTCTGAGATTCTATGATTATTGGTTGAAGCAAAGCAGCTTGCCCAACACATATGTATGAGTATCTGCCATAACTTTCATGTCTTGAGCCAGGACTCAGCAAGTACACTTCTTTGAACCCGTCCCGTCCTACTACCACTGAGTTTCGTCTTCCCTGATCATAAATAATTATCAACATGTCAATATCAATTATCAGCTAGAATTCAGAAATTGCTTAATACTGTTTCATTTCATGAAGACAGTTTACCCGATCGATGAGTGTAAAATTCCTAGGTGCGCTTTTATAAATTTTGCTCATTTCATCAGTCAAATGTTTGTAGTTGTCTGTTTCTTCACCCTCCAACTCTTTTTCTGCAATTTTCTCCCGGCTTTGATCTTTTGTACCCCAGCTTGAGAATATTTCCCCAAATGATTTCTTTGAGGGCTGATTTTTCGTCTTCCCAAAGGCAGGCGGAATAATGCTGAAGTTAGCTAAGAATGGAGGGTTGCTGAAGAAATCTGAGCCTTGCAGTCCCACTGCATAGCTGGCTTCTGGTGTGCTTACTGTCAGATGGCTAAGAACTGAACCCGTCATCCGGAAGCTTGCCATACCTAAATTAAAGATTTTAATCTCTGAAGTTAAAAGATCTTCTTGCAGAGTAACCATATACTTAGCTTCAATCTTTCCATCTGAACTTGTGCAAATCAATTCCACCTGCACCTCCAACAGGTCTAAATATCTAATTCAACAATATACTAGTCACTTGTAAACCATAATTCATAAATAAATAGCAAGTACAAAATGCACCTGAATAGATCCTTGAGGATCTCCTTTAACTTGATGAAGAGCCCAAGAACTTGGTGACCATGAAAAACCTTCATCGTTCTCGCAATTGCAGGCTAGTGAAACTCCTCCTGCAATGACTGGTGAACCATTCTGTCCTTCTGAGACAGTGGTATGCAGCAACTCCATTGTGCCTCCATGCCACATTTGAGCTTTGTATGATGTGATCAAACCACTTGGAAGCATCAAGTTAGCTATACTTCCATTCTCCAACGCCATGCGGACAACACAACTCTCATTAACCTCTGTGAAGGTTACTCCATGTCCACTGAACTCACTTTCCAAGTATTCCGTGTCAATGGGTGGGTATGATATTGAAGCTACCCCTGGCAATAGAATATTTCTTGTTAAGCTACTGTAGTGGAGGGGACTGCAGAGAGGAGGGGGAAATGTCGATATGCTTTTGCTCGGGGATCTAGAAATTGGAGAGCCGGAAATTATATTTGGCGAGAGGAGACAAGTGTTAATGGCAGCCATGCCAAACAGAAGAAGAAAGAATAGAGTGCACCAGATGGTATGCCAAGATGACTAAATTCTGTTATACTTGTTGCATGATATGGTATTTCTTAACTTGTATTTGGATAACTTTTGGTTGGCTATGACCTATGGTTGAAAGGGCTTGTGGATTATGCTCCCCCCTTTTTTTTTGTGTGTATTTTGACATATCTTGTTATGATATTTTGGATGGTGGTACCTACTCAATACTCAATACTCACCCTCTCTTTTTTCAGGGTGTAACATGTGGATTCTATTAACATGTCTAACCTTATTATTTAGCCCATGTAGTTGAAAGAACATATCTCTAGCTCAACTCACTGAATTTGCTTGGACGCGAAGAGAAAAACGGAGAAACAAGTATTCACTAAATCCATTTGTATTTTGGAATTCTCAGATTGATAACTACAATTACTCTTCTGGTGGAGCATAAACAGTAAAAAAAGAAATGAATAACCAAGTACATTTGGCATTGCAGTTTCTTGATGAATAAATTCAGGAGGTACAGAAAGCTTGTAAAATAAAGATATACATTTTTTAAAGAAAAAATTACTCCAGTCCTGAAGTTGTAGATGACAATCATAAATTATCATGCTCAATAACTTGTGCTCCTCTCCACTCTTCACCAGGATTCACAACAAGAGGAACCAACATTGAAGCAGGGCCTGTGCAGATAAAGAAATCCTTCCCATACTTTTCTGAAAATGAACCTGGACTCGATACGTAAATATCTTCAAAGCCCATACGTATTATCCTGAAGAAGAGCTCACGACCCTGGAAACGAAACGAAACAAAACATTAAGTTTTCTGCTGTTTCTAAAGATAGCTTTTCTGAATTTCATGCTCTCTTAAGATAGATAAATAAAGTTGTGACAGATTTGTTCTTAAGATGCTAAAGGAACACTAAACTATGAGTAATAAAACAAGTATTACTTGTATGTAGTTAGGGGAGAGTGTTTGTTTTGAATGTGATACCTGATCGATTGTTTCGTATTTTGAAGGTATTGAATTATAAAAATCCTTTGCTTTTTCTTGTGGTGGGACACTGTAAAGTCTACTGAGTTTGTGCTTGAGGACAGTAATGGGCACATCTTGAGTAGACCATATGCCGGGCTTCTTCTCTGGTTCCCAACCAAACGAGAACATACTGGGTTCCTCAGTTTTCATAGCTTCCCCTGGAGATAAAATTTCAAAGGAAGAAGACAACGGAGGATGTGTGCAATAAGTACAGCTCCGGAGTCCTTGTATTCCTGTTCCCTTTCTTGTCTTAGACATCAAATGGCTTAGTATAGCTGTCGTTAACTTGACAGGCTTTTGGCCATTGTTCTTCACTATAACTGCTGTTGCCATACTCAATGGATAGAGTGACACCACATAGTTAATATCTAGACTCCCTCGACTGCAGCTCAATTCAACCTGCCCATAACAATGCAAGGAGTAATTATTCCCTTTTGAGGCAAAGGGCAAGAAAATCAAGAATGACCTATACTGCTGCAATTGAAATCTATTTAAAGGATCAAGAAATTGTCTATTTAGTCATGTAAGTTGCGCGAACTCTTCGCTCCAGACATGCACATTTTTGAAGAGTCCGAGCAACATAGATGCTTACCTGTAGAGCATCAATGGAGTCAGAATCAACATCTGTGAGAGTCCATTGATCAGAAGGTGTTGTTGTCTTCGGGACGAGCAGTTTAGGATTAGGCTCCAAGATTTCATTGATTACCAAAGCAATGCCACCTCTGGAATTAGGAAGAGTGTAAAGAACTTCCTCAAAGCCATCATCTTTCCAATAAACTTTAGGCTTGTAAGAAGTGATATGCGCATTTGGTATTTGTAGCTTCACTGAACTTCCATTTCTAACAGTAAGCTCAACTGTCCCTCCATCTGAAAACTTGATGCCTTTACGACCAAATTTCACTTCAAGACTCTCTGGAGCAAAAGTGGTACTACTGCCTGAAGAAGCTTTAATTACATTAAGCTTAGGTAGAGAAAGAGATAAAACAGCAGCAGCAGCCATTCAATCTTAACCACCAAAAACAACAACACAAACAAGAAAGAAGAAGAAAAGAAGAAATAACAAAAGTGAGAGTTTGAGAGCTTAGCTTCCACAAACACAGACTGACTGGCTAAGCCTATCCCCACCTTGTCCTTACTTTCTCCAAGACACATTCAATTACAATATTAGTTTCACGTTTACTCCAAAATACTTTTAATAATTTTTTTTATATGGTTCACACATATTTTTAAAACATATAAAAAGTAAGGAGGATGACTTTAAGAGGTGTTTGGATTGATTTTTTTAAAAGTGACTTATACCTTAAGGGTGTGTTTGGTATGAAATGTTTTCCTATTTTCTCATGTTTGGTTGACTCATTTTTCTCAAATTTACGGAAAATGACTTCCCTTCTAAAATTAGGAAAAACATTTTCCAAAACTCTATTTCATTCTTTAATTTTTTTTCTTACCCTACCCATACCCCGTAACCGACCCTCCCCATTCAAAAAAAAAAAATTCAAAATTTTAAATTTACTTATTTTTAAAATTTCAATATTTTTATCCCTACCACCAAACCATCTCCCCCCCACCCGAAACAAAAAAAAAATTAAAAATTATTTTTGAAAAATGTTTCAAATTTTAAGATTTTTTTTACCTCACCCAACCCCTACAATCCCTACTCCCTACCCCCCCCCCCCCAAAAAAAATTGCTTTTGAAAAATATTTCAATTTTTTTTGAAATTTTTTCACGCCACTCCCCACGTCCCCGCCAACAAGACCACCCCCCTCCTCCACCACCATCGTCAAAAATTATTTTTGGGAAATATTTTAAATTTAAAAGATTTTCATTTTTTACGCCACTCCCACCCCTACCCCCTACCCCCTCCCACACCTCCACCCAAGGTCATCCCCGCCATTTTCTTTTAAAAAAGTTGTTTTTGGAAAATAGTTCAATTTTTTTTTTCATTTTTACGCCACCCCCTACCCCTACCCCTCTCCCGCCACCCCCCCAAGCCATTCCCATAAAAAAACTGTTTTGAGAAATATTTCAAATTTAAATTTTTTTCATTTTTAACGCCACCCCATCAATTTTTTTTGAAAAATATTTCAGATTTTTAAAATTTTTCATTTTTATGCCACCCCATCCATACCCCAGCCCCCCCACCAAGCCATCCCCGTCAAATTGTTTTTTTTTTTTGAAAAAAATTATTTTCGGAAAATATTTCAATTTAGAAAAAATTCATTTTTTACGCCAAC
>JAJOOS010008145.1:0-36701 GCA_029582725.1 Solanum chiquidenum | reverse complement strand
AAGGAAAAGAAGAAACAATACGCTAAAAGTATAACCCTAAAATCAATCTAATTCTCAAACATTATTATTATAATATATATATATATATATATATATATATATATATGCAATTAATGCAACTATATGCAAATCTGTAAATTTAACTTGAAATTGCCTTACAGGAGAGGAGCAGTTCGTTCTTCAGTGTTCACGCCGCGTCCGCACAGGCTAATTTCCTCTCTTCTCTTTATTTTCTTTTCTACATTAATTATGTATTAAAAGTAATAGTTTCTACTAGACTATTTTAATATTTCAAACTTGACCCATTATTTTTAATAATAAACAAATTACCCATAAATTAATTAACTATTTAAAATTATCAAAAAAAAAAGGATCTTGCGGGTCCGGGTCATTACACGAACTCTCTCAATACTTGGGTGGGCAAGTATCGATATAAAACTTATTCATCTATTTTCTAGGTTAGGAGAATCCCTATTTATAGAGATTTCTTCCTAATCCAAAAAGGACTAGAAAACCTAGTTTTTCTAGAAGACTAGAAAAAACCATATTATTCTTCGTTTTCCCATAGAAATAGGATTCTGAGTTCTAGTTATATATGGGCATTGGAGGGACCACATAATTAATTACTGAGGCTTCCTATTATGGAAATAATTCAAATAATTAATTTGAATTTATTCTTACCATAATAAATTACAAATCATTCCACTAGAAATTCGTAATTGCACTCCTCTATTTATATTTCGTAATTCTCCATTAAACACTTATGTAATTCCCCATGTTAAGATTTCAGATACTAATCAATAAATTAAATTACTGACGAATTTAATTTAATGATTAATTTTCTTTAGACCACTACTTAACTTATTTCATGTGTTGGATTCATAAATCCACTTGCAAGATTTGACACGATGAAAATTTATAAGTTTCTCAAAAAGGCATATCAATCAATCTCTATAACGAGACATGGATTCCATCAACTAACTTATTATTTCAGCAATATATATTATTATCATCCAACTTTATCATCCAACTTACCAGGCATATTGACCAATCTCAGAATCTCACCTTTTAATAAATCAAAACGATAATTAATATATACAGATCATAATAGTTATAGGTGGATTCAGAATTTTAAATTTATGAATTTTTTTTATTTTAAATAGAAAGTTATAAAGGATATGAATTAAGGTAGAAATTTAATAAGGAGTTGAATGTTGTTTCACTCATAATTGTTTCAAATTGATGGTTACAGTATTGCTCTTGCTCTCTCTATCCCTAATTACTTGTTCACTTTTTTTTTTTTACTTGTTTCTAATTATTTGTCCATTTTGACAAATCAAGAAAGGGCAAAACATTTTTACCTATTCTACCCTCAATTAATTACTTTGAAAAAGGTAGAACTTTTTGAAAATCATAAGTTATTTAATTCCTACACTTCATAATTAATAGGGGTAAAATGGTAAGCTCACTGTGTCAATAATTATTTTCTTAATAGGCGTGCCAATTCAAAAATGGACAAGCAATTAGGGAAAGAGGAAGTATAATGTGTTATGTTATTATTTATTGTTTTTTATACTCGAATTATATTGTAGTTACTATTTCTTTTAAGAATGTTTTGCCTTAGTTTTTTGTCATTACTTTTTCGTTTTCATTATTTTATTTTATTTTTAAGCTGGAGGTCTATTAGAAACAACCTATTTACCTTTTTAAGGTAGTGGTGATGGGAATTAGGTAAGATTTGCGCATGCACTGTCCTCTTCAAATCACAGTCGTAGGATTATACTAGATATTTGTTATACGTTGTTGTTAGGTTTTCTGAATCACAACTTTCTTTTTGTTTGCTTATTAGATTATGGAAAAATTATTTATACACTTAAATAGCATTTTTAATATAAATTTAGAATTTGAGTAGAAGCGAATTTCAAATTTCAATTGTATGGTTTGAATCTTCGAAGTTTTTAGCATTGAACATAATATATTTTTAAAGTTATAAATAAATTCTCATTTAGGATAAATTTAATAAATTCTTATCGATGAAAAGAATATGAATAAGTTTGAACATTTCTCCTAGAATTAGTTACAAAGTATGATGAAAAGAAAAGAATAATCTCACAAAAAAAAAAAATATTTTATTGTTTTTGTGTTTTTTCCCATAAAAATTGAGAAATAGAGAAGCCAAAATAAGAGATAGAATTACAAGGTATGACTAAATTTTTGTAAGATTATTCTTTTCAATTAGTTATATACTTCCACTTGTGTACTATTCTTTTCCCCACGAGTTTTATCCCCTAAAATAAATATAAATACTATATAGAAGAAGGATCGATGAAATATACTTGTAAAAAATTTTCCACAAAAAAAGGTTTGTTATTTTTGGCTCTCACAATTAGTCTCGTTGTGTTCTTCATCAACATCCATTACATCAACATCTTTGAACAAAAAAAGAGTCCGGAGCCTAAAGGACAAAAAAAATTGTCAAAAATTTCAAAAGGGCACATCACTTTTTTTTCTAACCAAAAGGGCAAAATCGCTGCTGACGCAGCGATTTTCCTCTGACAAAATGAGAAAAATCGCTGCCCTAGCAGCGATTTCGTCTAAAAAAATTTTTTAATTAAAAATCGTTGCTGTGGCAGCGATTTTGTAAATTTTTTTTTTTTTTTTAATTAGTAAAAATCGCTGTCATTGTAAAAAAAAAATTCTTTTTTGCTGTGACAGAGATTTTAAGTCAGAATTTTTTTTTCCTTACACATCGTTGCAGGGGTAGCGTTTTTCATGGCGAGTACTATTATTTTCATGCCTATTATTAATTATTAATAATATAAAAATGATAAACAAGACGACAGCATACTCAATAAAATTGTTGAAGCATGAGAAAAATTGAATTATATATCATAAATAATAAAAAAAGAATATTAAATTAAAAAACAAACCTTTTTTTTTAATTCTTAACCAAAATCGCTGCTTGAAAAAAAGTTATTTTTTTTTGAGAAAATAAACAGCGATTTTTATTTTTGTTTTGTCAGAAGCCCTTTTGGTTAATTTTTTTTTTATCTGCCGTTTTAGTTTTTTTAAAGAAAAAAGTAGTAATTTTTAATTAAAAATATTACAAAATCGCAACGATTTTTAATAAACGAAAAAGAATTTTTTTTTTACAAAATTGCTGTTGTGGCAGCGATTTTTAATAATTATTATTTTTTGTTTGTTTTTGACAAAATCGCTGCGTCAGCAGCAATTTTGCCCTTTTGGTTAGAAAAAAAAGTGATGTGCTCTTTTGGAATTTTTGACAATTTTTTTGCCCTTTAGGCTCCGGATACTAATAAGAGTCTTAATAAAGAGTGAATATAATTTCTTCATCCTCAATTAAATTTTTTGAATTTGAAGTTTGAATATGAAAAGCAAAAATTATTAGAAAGTGATTTTCTAGAAAATGAGTCTTACAACTTATGAGATATAAATTCAAGTTAATTAAAATTTTAAAATAAATATCGAACAATTAAATGAAAAAAAGTTATATATTACATCAAATTATTTTGACCTTGAGAGATTCCAAATACAACCAATGAACAAAGTTGAATTGACATGATGTGTGTTTTTTTTGGAATTGAATTGACATGATATATTTTAAACACCACCAAATTTATGAGTAAAGAAGAAATGACTAAATAGTTAAGGTAAACGCCTGTTGTTTGTTTGTTTATAGTTTTATAATGTATTATATTATATTATTTGTATTATTTTGATAAATATAATGTTTTAATAAATTTTATTATTTTCATCGTTACATAATTTCACATGTCGATAATTTAAAGGATAAACTTATATAAAATTATGAAGAAATAAGGCTACATCAGAGGCGGAGCTAGGTGGGGGTTCATGGGTTCGGACAAACCTAATAACTTTTTCGTAGATTTTCTGTATTTGTACTAGAAAATTAAATCAATATATATGTGTATTAACTCGTGAACCCCTAATACTGATTGATAACTTAGTGGTAAAGAAGGGGTCGTGGAAATATTTTCCATACTAGAGTTGTGGGTGCGAATCCTAAATTTAGAACCCCCAAACTCCTGATCACTACAACAAAAACAACTTTTAGCGGCAATAAATATTGGCATTAATAAAGAGTGTTAAAGTCTTTACCGGCATTAGTTAAGTGTCATTAGAACCAATGTCGCTAAAGGCTTTAGGGACATATACAAAGAGTGTTAATTGCCGCTAAAAATATATATTTAGCGGAAATTAAGAATTAATTGCCGCTAATGATCATTTTTGATGTAGTGAATCTTAGCTCTGCCTCTAGCTACATGGTACAATTATCGTTAAAAGAAAAGAAGGTAAATATCACGATCCAACCCACCGAACCCTGCGGACACCTAATCTAACCCCTAGATAGGAAACCCTCAACCCCAAACCGATTAAGACATGCAGAAAATAATCTAACACCCAATAATTATAATGAAAAATTCTTAACTTGATTTAAAACCAATGTTTTAAAAAGAAAATACCTAACTCTTTACAATGAACTAGTTTAACCGATTAAGACATGCAGGAAATAATTAAAACGTAGTCTAATACCCTATAATTATAATGAAAAATTCTCAACTTGATTTAAAACCAATGTTATTTAAAAACAAACTGCCTAACGTTTTCCGATAAATTAGTTTAAACAAGTATACGAGCTACTAAAGTGATACGATGTATAAAAGAATAAGCAGTAATCACCAAGATTTTCTTTTGTTTGCCAATTCTTTAGTAGACCAAATATTAGAATTAAAAGACCGATTTTCTTCACCTAGGGAACATACACGTGATGACGTGAATAGAAAAAAAGAAAAAAAATAAATAGGAGATTGGTCAATTTATTATACTTTCTTCGTTTTTGTTTGATCTATTTCTTTTAGTACATTTCAATAAAATATTTTTTTTTGTATTTAATAATTTTTTCACTTTAATTTTTTACGTGACATATTTAAAGTCACAAAATTAAAAAATATATGGTATATTTATCATATCTTTTATTTACGATCACATAATTTAAATATTTTTTTTTTAAAAAAAATTCATATCAAATTAAAATATATATCAAATAAATTAAAACAAATAAATAAAGTATATTATACTTGCACTAGTTGTTTGACTTATTTCTTTATCAATAAAGGAGAGAAAATGACCATAAGATGTTGAAACTTGAGGTTTGGAATCTTCTTCATGGAATAAGATTCATTTAACGCGGAAACTTTGAATTTATGAATTTTTAATAAATTATTTATATATTTTAAGTAACTTCATAACACATATAGAATTTACATTAAAATTATCAAATTTAAGTGGTATACCAACACTTAAATTAGTACAAATAGAATATAGATTGTCCATAGGTCTTGGTGGTAGAATACCAACACTTAAATACTCATCAACGTAAATTATTAATGCTACTTTATTATTTGCTTCAAAGGTACGTAACTCTGTAATATATATGTATGTTAAAACAATCTATTATGTATGTTAAAAAAAGTCTAAATTAAATAAGTACAAACAATAAATTTTGAATATTAAATCGTTAATAGTTGCATCATAATGTTTATCGATTTTGTGTTTTTTCATAAAAAAAATTGAGAGCAAGAGAAGGGAAAATAAGAGATGAAATATTACAAGGTGTGATCAAATCTTCGTAAAATTATTCTTTTCAATTAATTAAATACTTCCCACTTGTATACTATTATTTTTCCCACGAGTAACACCTTAAAATAAATATATGAAAGAAGGATCAATGAAATATACTTGATAAATTTTTTCCACAAAAAAAGATTTTGTTATTTTTGGCCCTCACAATTAGTCTCATTGCGTTTATCAACATCACTATCTTTGAACCCAAAAAAAAATAAAATCACATCAATATACTAATATAAGTCGTAATTCAGTCAATATAATCTCTTCATTTTTAATTAAAAAATTTGAGTTTGAAGCTTAAGTATTAAAAACAAAAATTGTTAGAAATTGCTTTCCTAGTAAATGAGTCTTACAAAATTCATGAGACACAAGTTCAAATTAATTGATGCTTTAAAATGAATATCAGATTCCAAAACTAACCAATAAACAAAATTGAAATGACGCAATATATTTTGTTTTTATATAGGATTGAATTGACATGATATATTTGAAACACCACCAAATTTATAAGAAAAGAAAAGAAAATGACTAAAATAGTTAAGGTAAACACCTATTGTTTCTATCCAAAGCGTGACTTAAAGTCGATTTTTTTTTATTGGTACTTGTCATAGCAAAAGGTTCTTTAAAATTCATAGCGCTCTTTATATATATATATATATATATATATGAAATATGTTTATAATATATTTTTAATTTGATTTCAGTTGAAAGTTAATAAGAAATGAAAAATGATGAAAGGAATAATAAGATAACAATGTGGCCATACAAATTTGTTGTTATCTAAAATGAGACTTCATTGGTATATAAGGGAAAATGCATAAGTACCCCCAGTCTATATCCAAAATCCCTGAGACACACCTAACCTTTATTAAGGTCCTATTACTCCCTGAACTTATTTTTTAATTAACTTTCTACCCCTTTTCGGCCTACGTGACACTATTTTTGAAAAAAAAGTCAACACGCGTTGGGCCCACAAGATAGTGCCACATAGGCTGAAAAGGGGTAAAAAATTATATATAAAATAAGTTCAGGGGGATAATGGGACCTTAGTAAAGGTTAGGTGTGTCTCAGGGATTTCGGGCATAAGCTGGGGGGTACTTATGCATTTTCCCGGTATATAATGAGAATTTTACAATACTAAACAATAAATTTTAATCACAATCAAAAAAATGTATTTAAGGTAACAATAAACAATAAATTTTAATTCCAATCAAAGAATTCGAGGTCATGATAACATATATCCTAACTATTGGTAGATAAGCTAATATTTTAATCAACATAACAATAAATAATAAAGTAGAAAAAGTAAATAAGTATCAACTATACGAATTAACAAATACAGATCGTATTGAAATGATAAGTATTTTTTATTTTAACATTTTGAATATAAAATTATCTTTATAAGAAAAATAATCATGTAAATTTAAATTTAATCGCCCTCTTAAATGAATATTAAGCCATGCAAAAAGGAAATATAATCACTAGCTGTTGACCTAACATTCAAGACAGTCTGCTACTTTTGTTCCTGTCATATTCATTACTTAATTTTTAAAATTTTAATCACATACTTTTCATTTATTTTACTTGTCATTTATTTCTAAAATAAATTTTTATTTTTATTTATTATTTTTGGCACATCAAAGGAAAGACAATTATTTTTCTCATATTTTACTCTTAGTATTAAATACTAGTATTCTCCAAATCATTCTCGAAGACTTAATAAAACATAAATTAATTAGCATAGTATGGTAAAATATCTATATATGTCAATAATTATTTTTTTTAATGAATTTGCAAAGTCAAAACAAAGACAAGTAAAATGAATGGAGGGAATATTTGAATATTGTATTTATTTTTATACACAAAAGGTATTATAAGTTTCAAAATTTAAATATTTAAAAGACATGTGGATAAATTATAATTAATTTTTATTATTTGACTCTCAAAATTTGAATTATTATTATTATAATAATGATAATAAGCCCATATAATATTAAAGTCTAAAAAGAGTAGAGTGTATTAGTATACTATCTTTATATGCTCATAGATGAGAGTATATTCTTTCCAATATATTTGCTCAAAGAAAAATAAAAGTGAAGTGTAAAAACCACACCTAAATTATCTATCTATTTTAAAGTTTCATATCTGAACTATTCAAAATGCAAGAAACGCTCCTCAAATAATATTTGTTGGTGTGTATATTACACTTTCGCTTTCTTTACTTTCTTTTAAGGTGCCACATGAATAACCACGCGGAAAATAATTTCACTATGGCAAAAAATAGTAATACAAAACTAACAAATGTAGCAATTCCAACTAAATATATAAATTGAAACACGTAACTCCATTCTTTCAAAATCAATTGAAATCAAAAAATAAAGTAGTGTGTATACACATTTGGTTGGATGAGTATTTTCTTATAATAATGAGTGATAATTTAGATTTATATTCTTGTCTCAAGTCTTCCACGACCACAAAGTTACTGCTTTTTACCACATTGACGGACCAATGTCACAACAGGTCGTTTTCTGTTTTCTGTGTAGTTTTGGCATTTTGTGTTGGTCTTTTTAATTGGGTTTGTAGTTTTGAAGGCTTATTAAAGGCTGAGCTGAATGTGTTATATAGCAAAATGCAAATAAGTGTGTTTCTTGTTTGTGGGGTTTCTGTGTGTTTCTTGATTCTGGAGTTTCTGTTCTTGCCCACCAAGTGAATGATGAAATAACTTATATAAAATTTGAACTGTGAGCAAAAAAATTGGATCTTTTTAAGTAGAGTCTCTCTTTTAACCCCATGTTCTGAAATGTGGAGTTTGGCTCAGTTTTGAAGAGTTGAATAAACTGTGTTGAAGTTTGTTTTTCATCTTAAGCAGAGAAGGGGTTCTGTATTTTTCTCCTCTAGGGTGAGAATTCTTGAAAATTTTGTCAGCTTAGTTCTTGGTAACTATGGAAAATATTCACTTTTTTAATATTCTGAATTTGATGGTCATTTTGTTATATTCATTGTTTTCAATATTTGGAATTGCTTCCTCTGGAAAGCTTTGTAATTGGATAGAGATTTGGTTATGGTTCTGAGAAATGAACAGTTCTGATTGTCTTTGAACAGTTGAAGGATTTTGTTATTACCAAAAATTTGTCTATCATTGTAATTTCAAGGCTTCTGTTTTTGATTTGTAGCTGACAATCACTTCTCTTTTTTCACTTTGTATTCATTTGCTGTTGATAGTATTTATTTCTACTATGTTAACTGATCATTAAAAAAATAGTATTATGTTAATTTTGACACTTAGTTTTCTGCTCAATTTTACCAGAAATTATCATGTGGAGTGATTCTGCTGAAGTAAGTGAGACACCGCCGTCTTATCGTGCTATTAAGGTATATAATACTAAGCTCTTCTCTTTTTTTGTGTGCTTTAGTTCCTTTTTTGCATCCCCATGGGTGAGAAATTGAGAAAATTTTGCTCCTATATTGTTAGTGGAATGAGAGAGCTTACTCTAAAAGTAGGCTTTTCCTTAGCACAAGTAGTTAGTTATTAATCCCTTTTTTTGGTTAATTACATAGTTAAAGGTAGAGGCTTTTCCCAGTATTAGGAGATTTCAATAGTCCTAGTTAGAATATCACCCGAGGGTGTGGCCGAGCAGTCAATTAAGTGGGTTGAGAACCATACGGTCTCTAGTTCAATTTCCGGCTGCAAAATACTACTATATTTGTCCAAACCTTGGTGTACAGAGTTACATAGTACCTGTGCTGGTAGGAATAGGAGGTCCCCTGACACCACAGTTGTAAAAAAAAAAAAGGTCCTAGTTAGAATTCCATAAAGGGAACTGAAAAATTATTTATAACAAAAGATTCTTGCCTCTTTGGAAAATTCTGCTGGCCGGGGTTTTTGTCGTTGAAATATTGTTAGTTTGACCAATTCATGGATATTTCCTTGTCATTTTTCCCATACCACGGTGCTGTTTGCTGTAAACCTGAAACTTATATTTCCCTTTTCTAAATTAACTCAATATCTCTGCTGGTTATGATGACGACAGGTGCATCATCTAATGTGCATGGAGCTATTTCAGTTTATAACTAGAGTTTCAGTATTACTTCCTGCAATTGAAGCAGCCCGTCCTGGATGCTCTTCCGGCAGAGAGGCACTTTGCCGGTTGAACATTGAAATTGACAAAGCCAAGACACTGCGTCAACATTGCACTGAATCTAGTAAGCTATACTTGGTATGCATTCTGGAACAAGCTAAGCCAACCAGTTTTGTTTAAGTTTTTGTGTTAAATTTATCTTCCAAATAAGCTATACTAAACTGTTTTTGTTAAATATATCTCAAAAATAATGGGAGATCTACCAGCTAAGCTATACCTTGTGTGCAGCCGACTAATTTCATCTTGGCTGTTTTTTAAAGTATATCTCCCAGGTATTGGTAGATTGACGCCATTTCTTAGAAATTTAGTTAGGTAAACTGGTACAAAACTTAACAATCTGGTGGAATTTCCATTCTAGATCAATATACACGGGTTTTTTCTTGATACCAGCTTGTTTATGTTTCCTTGGAGGCCAGTAGCTTAGGCTAGTCCAAGGAAGAGTGTACAACTATATGGGATGGGTGGGATGTTAGAGGCACATTCAAAGTATTGTCATTCCTGCTTCTAACACAGTTCTTCGGTTTAGGCAATTATGTGTATGTATAATACCAATATAGTACATCTAAACATTATGAACGCACTATGATGATACTCAATGTCTATTATCTTCATTCACTGAACAACAATCTGTATTGTGTTTTCAGGTGCTAACAGGAGATTATATTCTTTCAAGATGTGAGAAATCAAGAAACTTGTTTAAGCAAAGCTTAAGCCAGGTGCAAAATCAGGTTCCAGTATCGCTGGCTGCAGAGGTCAGTCAGAAAACATTCCTTTGAGAGGTTCATCTATGCATATTTTCTAATCCTGTGGTCTTGATTGCATAATTCTTGATGTGTTTCAGTTATATAAGTGTATATACAAGCCTGTGGTGCATGCTAGTCTGTAGATTTTTCAACTAAATGACAAAGTCCGTAATGCTCATTTGGCTGTGCATTATGTTATATGGAATTTAATTTCTCCATATCCATTGTGTACATTTTTTTCATATATGTTGTTTCTTCATGTTCTTGCTTTCTTTTCTCCATGAGGCTTCATCGTCTTTTCCGTGGTTTTTTCCTTTCTTTTTTCTACTACATTTTCTTGGTGGCCTGTGGCAATCCACTTTAATGAAAAAAACTGGCTGCAGATTTCACAACTGATCGCTGAACTGAGGGGTGTGGTATTCAGCTTGGACCCATCTGAAGAGGAGGCAGGGAAGGTTCTAAAGGAATTACTTCGCCGATATGTAAATACAACAGATTCAGCTGAAGAACATGCCTTCGAGGCAATTCAAGTTACTATGTGGAAGCTTCATATCACATCTCTTAAAGCTCTTTCAATTGAGAAAGGATCCATAAAAAAACTGCTGGATAGAGTTGGTGAGGGTGAGACATCAAAAAGGAGGATCTTATCAATATTTCTGAAGCTCCTTAATAAGCATGGAAAAGCAATTGTGAGAGAGCAAACAGAGAATGGCTCTCTTCAGCAGGAAGGCTCTTACCTATGTGAAGCGAACTCTCGTTTGGGATGTCAACTTGATGATGCTGAGGTGGACGTTCTGAGGAGCTCTCTACCACCGGATGAGTTTAAATGTCCTTTGTCTTTGAGATTGATGTATGAGCCTGTTGTAATTGCATCTGGCCGAACATATGAAAGATTTCGGATTCTGAAATGGTTTGCTGAAGGTAATGATACATGTCCAACAACTAGAAGGAAATTGGCTAACTTATCTTTGATCCCGAATCACACAATGAAGGACCTAATATCAAGGTGGAGTGCAACACATGGAGTTAGCGTTCCCGACCCCAGCATGGAGGCTTCAGGGGCTCACTTGTTGGAATCTCGTTCTAGTTCGATCGCTAGCTTGAGCAGCTCAATGAATAATCTACTTCTTCCCAGCTTCAGCAATTTATCTCATGAATCTTCAGATGCTGGTCAAGTGTCCTATGTTAAGACACTAAGCAACTTCGATGCGATCTCAGAGGAAAGCAATGACAGTATTCACAAAGTTCAATTTCAAGATATGGACCTGAATCCTTTAACCAGGCTCAGTTCACTTTCTTGGGGGTCACAGTGCATCTTGGTCAGAAAAATTAGTAACATTTTCAAATATAACGATCAAGCTTGCAATTGGATGTCATTCGAAGATTTTGTTCCAGCAATGATTAGATTTCTGAAAGATGCACATGATTTAAATGATCTAAATTCCCAAATACTGGGATGTCTATCATTATCAACAGTTCTGCAGAAATGCAGGTAAACCTTTACCCCACCCTCTTTGTGTTATAATTTTTGTGAAATTGGTTCTACGCTTTTTAAGGTAAAGCTTACTAGAGTGTGAAGTGAATTTGAATACGATGCTAGAATGTTAAGTAGTAATCCAGCATAACGTCTCCCCAAAAAAAAAAGTCATGCTTAACGTTAATGATGCAAGCTCAACGTGTCTGCTGTTTTGTTTGCTTTTTGGGCTCTCTTGCTCTTTTAGTCTTGTGTTTGTTTCCTCACACTAATCCTACACGGGTTCTTTCATACCAGGAGCAGTTTGGCATATTTGAATGACGACACTTTTGCACTTCTAGTATCATTTCTTGGAACGGAGGTTTCCAAAGAAGCCCTTTCTGTATTGAAGGTGTTGTCCTGCCACCAATATTGTCAACAAAAAATTGTGGCTTCGGGTGCTCTGACTTCCATTCTAAAGATGCTTGATGACCAGAACAGAGAATTGCACGAACCAGCCATCAAAATAGTATGTAACTTGTCCGGAAACAGCAGAATTGTTTCCTTCATCACACTTTCAGATGTCATTCCCAAGTTGATCCCTTTTCTAGAAGATACAGCTCTAGCAAGAGACTCTCTTATTATTTTGAAAAATCTGTGCATCACTGAAGTTGCTACAGCTTCCGTAGCTGAGACCGATGGATGCATTCCTTCAGTTGTGAAGCTACTTGACAGTGATAGTCTCGAGGATCAGGAACATGCAGTGTCTCTCCTTCTCTCTTTGTGCTCTCAATGCGTTCAGTACTGTCAGCTTGTCATCCACACGGATGAACGAGTCTTTTCTGATCTCGCCAATATATATGCCAACGGAAGTAGCAAAGGGAAGGCAATGACTTTGAAGTTACTGAGCCTGTTTAATAATAATGGAGAATCTTCAGTTGCAGATGTTGACATTTCTAAAGGCTCTACCGTCGACTATACTCAGCGAAAATCCAGTTCAAAGGCACCAGGCTTACTCCGGAAGTTATTTTCGAAACAAGGTTCTGTTGCTAAAAGTAAAAAATAGATGCTCAAAACTCTCTGTAGTGTGCTGATTTCTTGTAAATAAACATGTATAGATGGGTGGAGCCACCTTAGGCGAAGGGTGCACGCCCTTCATCGAAAAATTATGTGGTGTGTAGAGGTTAAATATTAATTGTAATGACTAATGAGTGTATACTTAATTTTGCACAAGCTTAACGCAATTGAGAAGAAAATTTGTAAACATTTTGTCAAATTTCTGACTCTGCCACTGAATACCAATAAAGAGATCGAGAAAAGCACAAAAGTCGGGAGAAAATAATTAACATTGTAATTCTTTAGTCAACTTAGAAACTGAAAGCAAATGTATCTAAACAAATTATCCAGATCTCTGTTTTAATTTTTAAAAAACTGGTTAACTTCTAAATATATGGCCACAAAAATGTTATGTATCTAAGTTAAAGAAAATAGTCCAAGAATATGAAGCCAAGTATAGATAAAATGAGAAGTTTAAATGTTAAATTGTTACTCCCTCTATTTAAAAATGAAAGACCTACTTTCTTTTTGGGAAAAGAATACTTGTACCCTAAAAACAAAAATTATTTACAAGCGGCTATTCCTTACTTTCATACCCCCATATTTTTAACTATTAGTTCACGTTTATTGCTTATACTCTGATGGCACTAAAGGAGGAAGAGATAGTGTTTCAGTAAAAGGACTGCTCAATTACTGCTTGATACCATCAGAGTATATATATACTTCGATGGTATCAAGGATGAAGAAGTAGTGATTCAGTGAATAAAATAAGGGGAACTCGGGTAAATAGTTTGAGCAAGTGGGTCCAATCAGGGTAAATATATTGGATTGAGTCCAATTTGGATAAATACTTTACCGTACGGGTCCAATTTGTGTAGTTTTCCATTTTTTTTTTAGTCTATTTAAAAAAGAATGAAGAGTTTATGACATGTTTAAGGTTGCAAAAATAAAGAAAATTTTGATTTATGTAACATAACTTTAATTTAGAATCACAAGATTGATTTTTTTTTCTTAAACTACATGCTAAGTCAAACTAGGTCATTCACAAATAGGGGAAATTTCACAAATAACCACTAAAAATAACTTGAAATTAGGCACTATAGTTTGCTAATTACGATTTGTAGCTACATGTTAGAGGGAGGAGAGAGGCGAGCGAAATTGGGAGAAGGAGGAGAGACGCCAGTGAAGAGGGAAGAGAGGTGAATTGTATTTGTACATCTGTCGAATTGTATATGTATATATGTCAGATAATTGTATATATATAATTGGTATATATATGTATTTATATATCTGACAAGCGAGATTGAGAGAGGGAGGAGAGAAGCGAATTGTATTTGTATATATGTCATATAATTATATGTATATGTATATATAGTATATCTATAAAAGAGGAGAGAGACGAGAGAGAGGAAGAGATCAGGAGAGTATATATTAGCTAAAAAGAAGTTGCGAGTGGTAATTAATTCAAACTATAACTATGTTAGCTAATTATCTAGTATATATTTGCTTATTCATGTAATTTCCCCTATCAAATATAGAAATATATAAGTATTCTCTTTTAATCCGACTAAAAAATAAAAAATGTCACATAAATAAAGACAAATAAAATAATTATTAGTAATATAACTTGCTCCACTTGTTTCAATTTAAGTGAGAAAATTTGTAATTTGATCTTAGATATTCCATAACCATCTTATGTTATAAAACTTCTAATTGATTGATAAAATGAGAATTTTAAATCAATTTTATTTTCCAAATTTGGAGTGTATAGTGAAAAAGTATTTAATTAATCAAGTAGAAGATTAATAAGTCAACTATATATTGTTGAGAAAACAAAGTTGGAAATGAGTGAAAGACAAAGAAAGGGTAGGAGGATTCTCATTCAAATTAGAGTCCCTTTCTATCAAATAGTACAAAGAAAGGGTAGAGAGGATATTATTTTTCCTTTTTCCCCCCTCTTAAATAGCACACATCTAGGGTATATTTTATATTTTTATATAATATTTTAAACTTCTTTTTAGGTTTGGTTGATCAAATATTTAAAAATATATTTTTTTCTGAAAAAACAAGTTCTTTAAAATGAATAAAATGATTTTTTTAATAGAAGTTGAAAAAATAAGTTTTTAAATGATATTTTTACTTTATTGGTGAGAGTTCGATTCTCTACCTTATAGTCTCATTTCTCATTTTCCTTTTAGAAAAAAAAAAAATAGAAGAAAAATATTGTCTCGTCCCCATCCACCCAACCCCATGCTTTGACCTTCCCAACACGTGCGGCTACGTACCACTCTCAAAACCCTCAATCCCTGCTTTTCATTTATCTCCACAATATTTTGCTAGATTACATATAATGAGCCCTTCCTTTACTTTAGATAAAGAGATAAAAGGAAATTGATGATAAAAGTTATACATATATATATAATATAGAAAGAAGAATAGAGAGAAAGAAAGATTCTTTCCTTTATCTTAATGTGATATCTCATGTATTAATTATCTTTTTCAATTGGAAGAGATGGCTGAGTGGACTAAAGATATTTTTAAAATAATATTCTAAACACACTCCTAATTGAGTTCTCCTTTTGTGTGTTTTATCAGCTACATATGAATGAAAGTCCAAAATTCTCATTAATATAGTACTTCCTCTGTTTCAATTAACATGAAATATGGCGCTAATTAAACATAGACATTCGTTTAACTATAAATCATTTTATTAATATTAAAAATAAGTATATATATATATATTATTATTATTATAAATAAAGGTTCTTATAAATAAACATGTCCTTTAACCTAATCTTTATAATAAATAAACACGCTATTTAATTTGGTCTTAATTGACATTTATACTCTCTAACTTTGAATGTGCACAAATATGAACTTAAATTTGTATAAAATTAAACAAGTAGACACACACGTATATGTCATAATACACATAAAACACCACGTAGGACATAAATTGACCATATAGGACGGCATATAGGACACACATGTCTACTTATTCAATTTTATACAAACTTAAGTATCTATTTGTGCATACCCAAAATTGGAGGGCATAGATGCAAGCTGAAACTAAGTTAAAAGACACATTTATTTATTATGCCATTTAAAAACAGATTCAAAAAGAAAATACATCGCATAAAATTATATCATACCGGAAAAAGGGAAAAGAGAAAGGGCATTACAAGGTGAGAATTAAATCCTCGCCAACAATGTTAAAGTTGGCAAAATATATAAATATCTCCTTTAACTTGACGTGAGCTGACATCTATATCCTTCAGGTTGAAAACATACACATAGATACTTAAACTTGTAAAAAAATTGAACAAATAAATAGACACATTCTATATAACATAGTACACATATAACGTCACATATGACGCATATGCCTACCTGTTCAAATTTATACAAATTCAAATACTTATTTGTATACCGTCAAAATTAAATGACATTAATACAAACTAAAACTAAGTTAAAAATATATTTATTTATTATGCCAATTAAATACTGAATCAATCAAGCTACTAAAATTCTCCGTATCAATATATCTAGTATTATAAGAATTTTCTTGGAACGTACGAGTGAAAGACAAAGTAGGGGTAGGAGGATTGTTATTCAAACTAGCTAGAGACGTTTTTTTTCATATAATTTTTTTTTTATATATAAAACAATCTTTGGGAAGGTACGTGTGAGTAAGAAAACAGAGAAAAGATAGTCTTACAAATAAAAAAGTCTTTGCTATTTCTTCCATTTGCTTCTTTTGGTATTAATGGTCAATTATATTATACTTCCTGGATTTTAATTTATTTGTCTAATTTTTAATATAAAATTAAAAAAATTAAAAAAGATTTTAAATCTTACAAATTAATCTAAAACATGTATAATATATAAAAACATGTTTTGATATTTATTTTAAACATGCCAAATAAAAAGTTACAATTAAATCATTGTCAAAAATATTATTTTTTTCAGATAATTTTAAAAAAAAAACACAAATAAATTAAAATAAATAAATTATTAATCTTATTAATCTTATGATAGTTGAGCTATCAAACTCATGCAATCAAGCTTCCTTTTATTGATATTTATACATAGCAAAGGGCAGGAATAGTGACAAAGCTATAGTTTTGCTTACGAATATGACAGAATTTAATTACTTTGCTCCCAATTTTATTTGTATTAAGATATTTAATCCAATATGTATAAATAATTTATCGCAAATTCAAACCCAGTACCATCAATGTCAAAGCCAAGTCGAGGTTTTGGTAAAAAATTATATTATTTATATGTGATTAAAATTATTTTTTGTATATATAATAGATATCATCTCCTTTCATTATTCTGAGTTACTTCTTCATATTTTGAATCGTGAAAATTCTCTTCCATTAAATAAGGTACATTTATTCCGCCCTTGAATTTGAGTTAAAGCTATTAAATTTCATTGAACATATAACTTTAGGTTGATTCTATTACTGTGGGGTAGTTTGGTGTGAAGTATAAATATAAATAGTCCTGAGATAAATATTTAATGACACTTAATTTAGTATTTGGTTAGAAAGCTTGGGATAAGTTGCTTCATTTTTTATACATATTTTTATAGTAAATGTGATAAGTAAAAGAGTTCTCTAATCACACTATACATTTTCTTTAGCGTGGAGTATTGACACCTCCAAAATTGACACATAATTGAACAGAAAGAAAATTCATGGGAATTCATACATAAAAATAATTAAGCTAAATAAGGTAAAGGTTTGTTTTTAAGAATGAATAGCTAATCTATCAAATAAATATATACAAAAAGCTAAATAAGAGGGTATTTTTGTAATCAACCACTTATTTTTAGGAAGTATACAATGGTTTATTATTTTTTGTACAACAAACCAAACAGTCAATAAAAAATAATGTCAGTATAACTAATCACAACATAAATTATCTCATCATAACTTGTATTCAAACCAAACGACCCGTAAAAGGTATCAAATGAGTGGTTTGCGCTGAATTTAAAGAGGATCAAAATAACTACTTTATAAATAGGACCCATCCAAAAGTAGCCTTGAATTTGTACACTTGAAGGCTTATTAAAGGCTGAGCTGAGTGTTATAACTTTTATAAAGCAAAATGCAAATGAGTGTATTTCTTGAATGTGGGGTTTCTGTTGAAATGGCTTATATTTGAAAAATAAGGAGAAAAATTGGATCTTTTTATGTAAAGAAATCTCTATTTGAACCCCAAGTTTTGAATTTTTTCTGGGAATTTTATGAGTTTCTGAAATGTGGAGTTGGGCTTAGTGTTTGGAAGTTTGTTTTTCATCTTAAGAAGAAAAGGGTTTTTGTATTTTTCTCCTCTAGGTAAGCATTCTTGAAATTCTTAGTCTCTTGTCCTTTGTATTTGCTTCTTGTTGATAATATTTAGTACTATGTCAAATGTGACACTAAGTTTTGTGTTCTTTTTACCAGAAATTATCATGTGGATTGATGCTGCTGAAGTAAGTGAGACACCTCCATCTTATCATGCTATTAAGGTATTATGAGTTCTAAGCTTCTCCTCTCTTTTTCTCTGTTTTCTAGTTCCTTATTTACATTACTAAAGGGTGAGAAATTGAGAAAAAAATGAGGGTAATGAGAGGTCTTACTTTATAAGGGGTCATTTGGTGTGATAGATAAAGAAAAATAATTTCGGGATAAGTTATCCCTACTTGTGGATGGAATACTAATACCGAGATAACTTAGTCTAGGATAAAAATGTGAAATAACAAAAGTACCCCTTAAACCCTACTTTATAAACAAACAACTTGTTCTTAGAGGTTATTTTTGCAAACAAATAACTTATTATTAGAAATTATGCCACGCATATTATTTGAATATGACAAACCAAACAACCAATAAAAAATAATCTTAGTAAAACTAATCCTATCATAACTTATTCCAACATAACTTTTTCTATCATAACTAATCCCAACATAATTTGTATTCAAACCACACGACCCCTAATAGTAGGGGTTGTTTGGTTGGGAATAAGTCATCCCGGGGTATGAAGCAATGAATAAGTAACACATAAGTAGTTTGAAAAAGGGAATATGAAAATGGAAGTAGTAAAAACAACGAAAAAACCCGCTAGGGGAAACATAATACGGTAAATGAAGCAATGAAAACAACAAGTAATACCAAATCAAAGAATATAGTAATAATAACAATACTGATAAGAGGGCTCGATAACGCTCAACTACCTACTAGCTTCTACCCTAGTTTTTTTTACTTCTATTTCTTCCTATATAGGGTCATGGTCTTAGTAAACTGCATGCATGTCTGTCTAATACGTCTACCCAATACTCGCTATAGCCAACTTTTTACACCTCCTCACTATAGCAGTTGTGCATCTTCTATTTCACATGTCTGAACCATCTCCGTCTCCCACCGTCATCTTGTCCACCACGAGAAGGAATTATTGTAATGAAGGTGATAATGTGAATATTGAACAATAGAAAAGGAAGAGGAAATTTCTCCCAAAAGTGTGGCTTTTGTTCGTCGTTTCTGCATCTTTATTTCAACACTTTCCATCTCTTCAAACCTTGGTGGATAGAGTCACCCAATACATGTGTTTGTGGGAGGTAACATGTGCCCACGCCCAGACACCACGGTTATAAAAAATATAGTAGTTAGAATGCCATGAAGGGAACTGAAAAATTATTAAAACCAAAAGGTTCTTGCCTCTTCGGAAAATTTTGCTGGCTGGGATTTTTGTAGTTGAACATTGTTAGTTTTCTAAATGCACTGATGTATCAGTCAATTCCTGAATATTTCCTTGTCATTTATCCCATATTATGGTGCCATTTTCTTTAAGCTTTAAACTGATATTTTCCTTTTGCAAATCAACTTAATATCTCCTGTTGGTTATGATGATGACAGGTGCATCATCTAATGTGCATGGAACTAATTCAGTTTGTAACTAGAGTTTCGGTATTACTTCCTGAAATTGAAGCAGTCCGTCCTGGATGCTCCGGAACAGAGGCACTTTGTCGGTTGAACAGTGAAATTGACAAAGTTAAGACACTGCATCAGCACTGCAGTGAATCTAGTAAGCTATACTTGGTATGCATTCTGGAACAAGCTAAACCAACTAGTTGTTTGTTGAGTTTTTTTTTGTTAAATTTACCTCCCAAATAAGCTATACTTCACTTTTTTTTTGTTAAATATATCTCTTATGTAATGCTACATTGACCCCATTCCTCCGAAACTTAGTCAGTTAAACTAGTACAGAACTTAACAAGCTGGTGGAATTTCCATCAACATACAAGGGGTTTTTCTTAATGCTATCTTGTTTATGTTTCCATGGAGGCCAGCAGCTTAGGCTAGTCAAGGAAGGGAGTCTAAGAGTATGTGGGACGGGTAGGATGGTAGAGGCACATTCATAGCATCGCCATCCCTATTTCTAACACAATTCATCGGTTTATACAATTAAGTGTTTGCATGACCAATGTAACACTTCTAAACATTATAAACATACAATGAAGATACTCTATTATCTTCAGTCACTAAACAACAATCTATATTGCGTTTCCAGGCATTCACAGGAGATACTATACTCTCACGATGTAAGAAATCAAGAAACATGTTTGAGCAAAGCTTAAACCAGGTGCAAAATGTGGTTCCAGTATCGCTGGCTGCAGAGGTCAGTCAGAAAACATTCCTTTGAGAGGTTCATCTATGCATATTTTCTATTTCTGGTGGTCTTGATTGCATAATTCTTGATGTGTTTCAGTTCTATAAGTGAATATACAAGCCCGTGGTGTATGCTAGTTAGTAGAATTTTCAACTAAATGACAGTCCGTAATGCTCATTTGGCTTCACATTATGTTGCATGGAATTTAATCTCTCCATATCTATTGTATTTTCTTGGTGGCATTCCACTTTAATGAAAAATACTGGCTGCAGATTTCACAACTGATTGCTCAACTAAGGGGTGCGATATTCAGCGTGGACCCATCTGAAGAGGAGGCAGGGAAAGTTATAAAGGAATTACTTCATCGGTATGTCAACACAACAGATTCAGCTGAAGAATATGCCTTCGAGGCAATTCAAGTTGCTATGTGGAAGCTTCATATCACATCTCTAAAAACTCTTTCAATTGAAAAAAGATCCATAAAAGAGATGATGGATAGAGTTGGTGAGGGTGAGACAACGAAAAGGAGGATCTTATTGATATTTCTTAAGCTCCTTAATAAGCATGGAAAATCAATTGTGACAGAGAAAACTCATAAGGAAGACTCTTCCCCATTTTACAACCAGTGTGAAGTGAACTCTCATTAGAGATGCCAACTTGACGGTGCTGAAGTAGACGTTCTGAGGAATGTCCTTTGTCTTCGAGATGATTAGACAGGACATGTCTCACATGCAGTTTACCGAGGACATGATTCTAGATAGGAAAATATATAGGTCGAAGATTAGGGTAGAGGGTTAGTAGGTATAGCGTTGTCTAGTTCCCTTTTAGTATTGCTATTATTACTATCTTATTGTTTCAGTTACCAATTATTTCTTTTGTTTCAGTTATCGTATTATTTGCCGTTGCTACTATTCTCTTCTTCATTGTTTTTAACATGACTTCTTTGCTATTGTATTTACCTAACATGCTTGTCTTTTGAGTTGAGGGTCGATTGGAAACAACTTCTTTACCTTCCCAAGGTAGGGGTAAGGTTGCATTCATTATACCCTCCCTAGATCCCACTTGTGGTATTATACTGGGTATGTTGTTGTTGTTGTCTTTGAGATTGATGTATGGTCATGTTGTTATTGCGTCTGGATAAACGTATGAAAGATTTCGGATTCAGAAATGGTTTGCTGAAGGGAGTGATATATGTCCAATCCTTTCTGGTGTGTTAGGACAATATGATGCATGCCGACTTTACCTCTACCTCTATGGAGTAAGTTGTTTCTGATAGGTCCTCAGATTAGTATACTTTATATGATCCCAATTTCCCAAATATGTTACATTTAAATTGTTTACTTATATCATTAGAATTTAGAAGCAACCAAACTTCTTAGCTTTGAGAAAAAAAATTAAAATCTCAAAGAAAAAAAGGTATATTTTTAGCCTTTTTAATTCTTTCGATTTAGGGATTTGACATTTGAGGAAAACCTCATGAAATGTCGAAAGAATCTAAGCATTCAACTCAAAACTTTAAGATAATAATTTAACTTAGCATAAATTTTATTGGATATCCCTTATACATAGATATATTCTCATTTTATTTCAATCCCCCCTGCATAAAATCTGCCCTGCATGTGTTGCCCCACTCTAAACCCGTCCCGTCCTATTGCCATCTCTACTATGCAAGAAAGTTTGGAACACTAACTTGCACAATCAATTAGGCCTACATGAAGATTGCAATATTCAGATTGATCTTCAGGTGCAATGGATCACTTGTGTGTATGGCCCAAACATAGCTGTTTGGGGCAGTTGTGTAAAGCCTTTTTTTTTTCATCTGGTGTCTGGAGTCTGCATTGGAGCTCCGACTAAATTTAGATCGCGCACTACAGGGCTTATTCGGGGGTGATACTCCTAATATGATTTTCTTCATACCGATGGCTCGAATCCGAGACAATTGATTAAGGATGGAGCAGTCCCACCACTGCACTACAACTCATGGTGTGTAAATCATTTACTCAATGAGAATAGGTCCCAACTTTCAAGGGCAAAGATGTAATTTTAACTATAGATTCGATTATTTAAATTCAAATCTTAGATATGTGACTTAAAAAAAAACTCATTTGATATGTATATATAATTTATTAAGAAATCATAAATAGATAGGATTATAATTTTATGAAACTTTGGATACTGATTTAATTTGTAGGACACCCAACCCAAGTATGGTTGCCCTTGTGTTGTTCTCAACTTTTTTGTTGGTGTCCACTTATATATTAGATAAGAATAATTAATGTAGGGCCTAATTTACTTTGAGAATATAATAGAACATATGTTAGAGGTGAAATCAAAATCAAATTTAAGTTTTATCATTGAATCAATTATATACATATAAAAAATTATGGATTCAAAATTTAATTTTTTTGAAAATTTTACTAATTCTTCACATATATTTATACTCCATGATGAAATCATGTGATGCAATTGAATATATATAATACTTTGCACTACATCTTTACATCAAATCGAACAATTTTAAAATTAAAAGAAAAAATACACAGCACTTGATGATTGCTAAGTGATAAATAAAAATATAGTACGTGAAGTTTGAATTTGGAACCTCAAATTAAAGTAAATTTTGAATGCACTAAATCATTAAGCCAACCTCTAATTTGGTGTTCAAGAGATTCAAAATTTATAACACCTGGCAAGCCTATAAAATTTGTTCGTGGGTGTGATGTAGATAACCTATTAGAAGCATGCGTCAGTGATTGATTCCACGCGATTAATCAAAAACTCATGAACTATAATTTATACGTAAATAATTTTACAGTTACTTCAAAATTCCATTATTGTTCCTTCCTTATATACATAATAATTACTTCTTGCATCTTAGTTTATTTGACAACTTTTGAAAATCAACATACAAATAATTTAATGACTTAGGAATATAGGAAATGGATTTAGGAAGAAAATAAAGTTTGAAATGGTGAGTTATTCACAAGCTTCCACCTATTCAACTCACTTCTTCCAAAAGCAAAAAAAAAGGTTTTACTTCCTTTTCTCCAAGGGACACACCAACTAACTAGTAGCCATTTTTGGAAAGAAAACATATCATATTATTAGTTCATTGTCTTTGTTCTAAAGTTTTGCTTTCCAACTAGAAAGAGAGAAGACAAAAAATCATCATTGATTATAATAATATTTGGAAACATTGCATCTTTTATCATTCATATCACATCAAAATTATTTCAATTACCCAAAAAAAAAGAGTTTATTCCTTCTCTTTTGGACTTTTCCACACCTCAAATCTTTAAACAAGAATAATACTTTCTCCGTTTACTTTTACTTGTCACTTATTTCTAAAATAGATTTTCATTTTACTTGTCACTTTTAACATATCAAGAAAAGACAATAAGTTTTTTCCATGTTTACCCTCAACATTAAATACTTATTTTTCAAATTATTTTTCAAGACATCATTTAATAGGAGATAGTTTGATAAATACATATATCAATAATTATTTTCTTAATAAATATGTTAAGTCAAAATGTGACAAGTAAAAGTGAACCGTGAAAGTATGGTACTACTCTTAAGTGGATAAAGTGCATGGATGAATTCAATTGGTTGATTGCTTGGAGACTTATTCTTTATCCCTTCACAAATCATAGTATTAGAGTTGAGTGGATATAGGAGTACTATAGATTTTCTCCACTAATCAAAGAACATGATGCAAGGGAGTTATTTGAATTCGGGGAGGATTTAGAATTTGAAGTTAATTTATGAGGTCTTATAGCAATTTTAAATTAACGTATAATATTAATTGAGACAAAGTATAATTCATTGTGGAAAATTTCAAATTGTTGCCACCTCTAATAAAAGTTTGGGCGTTGTCGTAGTCCCTCGTGGCTGATCATCCTCTTGAATCAACAACTTGATTATTAGTATTGCATTTGTAACCTATTAATCAAAAAATATTTTTACTTTATATGTTCTAAATAGCTTTAAGAATATTGTAAATATTTTGATATGAAATTTTTTTTGTTTAACAAATATATTACTACCAGTCTACCACTAACTTATTTAGCCAAGTTTTTCAAAAGATCAAAAATACTTATTTTTTAAAAGTATTTATTTTAGGAAATGAAGGAGTTTGATTAAGTTTTCAATGAAACAACAAAGAGCAACTTTCACATATAGCAAACACAAAATTCATATTTGTGTGCTATAGCAAAGTTTGCATAATTGCGCTCCATAGCAAGCATAAATATGTATATTTCGCTATACATATACAAAAGAAAACAGTTGTATAATCTGTTTTGGTATACATATACAAAAAAATCAATTGTATAAAGTAAGAGAAGCGAGTGAGCGAGCAAGATCTGGGAGAGTGGCGAGCGAGATCTGGGAGAGGGGAGAGAGGGGAACGAAAATATATGTATATATACAATTTTCACACATTTTATACATTTGCGTTTTTGTATAAAGTGAGAGAGGTGAGTGAGAGAGAGATCTGGGAGAGTGGCGAGTGAAATCTGGGAGAGGGGAGAGGGGAGAGAGGGGAATGAGAATATATGTATATATACAATTTTCTCTCGCTTTATACAAACACAAACACACTTTATACACTTGCGTTTGTATACAAAATGAGAGAGGCGAGGGAGAGAACGAGAGTGGCGAGCGAGATTCACCAGGAGAGAGGTGAAATAGCAACAGTTTGCTATGGGGTACAATTAAATCAAACTATATTTATAGCATTTAATTTGAATTAATAGTTTGCTATTATATACAATTTTCCCAACAAATAAGTACTTTGAATAGTAGCATAAGATGGATAAGTATAGTTTCACCAAAAAAATAACATTTTGATCTTTGTAGGACAAGATTACCTGTTTTAAAAATTATGTATGTATTGCAAATTATAATTAGTAAATAACTTCCTTTTTCGTAATTTGTCACTTAAAATCAATTTTTGAAAATATTGGCCAGACACAAATTATAAACGAAATTACTTCCAAAATAATTAGCCAAACGCGAAGCACAAAACACTTTTGATAAGAAATACTTTTCAAAAAAAGTTAATTTCGACAGCCTGATTTAACATACATACTACTTATTAAGCTATTATCAATTTCAATGTACACTTAATTAAATCCAAACACATAATACTTATTAGTAAAAACAATTTTAATACTCACAATTTAATAATTAATACATTATTCAACCACTTTTAATCAATTAATTCAATGTATTATCACCGCTATCAATAGTGGTTTTCTCATCACAAATTAATAGAAAATTTATATTATATAAACGTAATTTTCCATCTCATTTTCATCAAATTAATTTACTAGAAAAATACATGATAGAAAACATATTTTTATTGAAATACTGAAAAGATTCTTAATTTTTCCATATGAAAATATGTCTATTTTTTTCTCACTAATTCAATCAAAATATATATATTTGTAAAAATAAAAGTGTATATATATATATATATATATATATATAAGATGGATAATGATGTGGTGTTTGCGAAATGATATGGTGCAAGGTTGATTAATTTTTTAAAAGGGGCAAATGAAAAGGACTTACGAAATGAAAACTTGAACCCTCATCAAATATATATATATATATTCAGATAATCAACTAACTGAACTATTGATTGATTTGATGATTAATTAGGTAAAGAAGGTGGAGCCATGATGAACTAAAAAAGGGTGGGGTGGTGGGGTGGAAGGGTGGATAGGTGGGGGGCACACCCATATGAAGGGGATGAAGATCTATTCAAATAATGTGCTTTAATTTAAATCTTAACCATGTTGTTTATGGTTTCTCATTCTCAATCATTCTGAAGTTGGCTTATCCTATTTAGGGCTTGTTTGGTTGGCAGATAAATAGATTATAATACTGAAATAAATTCTAGATAATTTTATGGGAAAATGAATAAATATAGTACTCTTCAATTTTGTGTTTTAGAATTAATGTATTATTTGTTAAAAAGTGATGTCTATATATATATTCTCGATGTCAAATAAATACAATATATTTATCCTCGTAGTCTAACAAGTAAAACATATTTATCATTTCGTTAACAAATTCATATTTATTGAATTAAATAACAGACCTTTATTTTTATCGCTCTCCGTTACTTGAAAAAGTCAACTCATTTGCCTTCTTTTCTACATAAAAAAGTTAAAATTGATTTTTTAATTTATAACTGTAGGTGACTATACAAAATTTTACCACACCCACTTTTTTTTTTACTTTTTTTAAAGTTAGGGTCGAGTCTGGAGGGCTAAAAAAAATAAGTGAGGTAAATTTGAAAGCTACATGACATTTTTGGGATTAGAAACCAATTTGTTTTTTTATTCAGTAAATATTAATATGTTAACGAAAATGATAAATATGCTCTATTTATTAGATAACGAGAATATATATACACCATTTCTTATCGAGGATATATCAATTCTCAATCACAAAATTAACGGATATTTTTATCCTTTCTAAAATTAGTAATTTTAAATTATTCGTACTAAAATTGTAGTATTAGTTCTATACTATATTCTATATTGAATAATAATTTCAGAATTATTATACCTTCCTAATTCATTGGGTCGATATATTACTTTCTTCATTTAAATTTATCTGTCTTATTTTCCTTTTTAACTTTATTTTAAGAAGACGATTCTTACTATGTTTTATTATCTTGAATCTTACTGGAGTGTTTATTATTATTATTATTATTAATTTTTTTTCTAATCTCACTTCTATTTATGATTTTCCATAGTAGCACTACTTGTTACGAGTTGTCTCAGTCACCAAACGGGAGACCAACTGTTTGGCTAAGTTTGTCTCTAAGCTGCCTTTCACTTTGTCTTTTTTTTTCTCCTAATAAGTATGTAAACTTACTTCTTTATTTTTTAGTTTTTTACCTTGTATTCAATATGCACTTTGAAATTTTGACTAGTCAAATTCATATCGAAATTTTTTATTAACGATAAAGTGTATCCTATTAAAAGGGATTTCATAATCAAGAGTCAAATATAAAATTCTCATTTTGATAGAAAATATTTATCGTCATTAGATAAACTATATGGTTATTTTGAATGTGAAATTATTCTCTCACACACATACATACATGACATTGCATGTGAAATTTAGAGTCCTTTCAATTTTGTTTACTTTGTGATGGTGACAACATGCTATAAAGGACGCAAAGCATTGTTGTCTCATTCTTTATCCTCGCAAAGACAAAATGAAAGTAATCTCTTTACAAAGTCGTGTGTGATAAGAAAGTGTCACGTTGAAACAAATGCAAGTTTTATATAGTAGTGATAGTTAGATCATTTAAGTTATATGTGGTGAAGTGTTAGCCAATTAAAAACTCTCATGTTCAGAAGATGAAAGATGTGAAAATGAGGATACTGAAATGGATGTATGGATTTACTAGGAGAGATAAGATTAGAAATGATGATACTTGGGTCAATGTTTAAGTGTCCTTGGTGGAGAATAAGATGCAAAAAGAGCCTGAGATGGTTCAGACTTGTGAATAGGAGATGCATTGATATCCCAATGTGGTTGTTCTTGTAGTTCTTGTTCTTTGATTTCTAGTACATCGACTATAGTATTATTTGGGTGTAGATACTTTTTTTTTCTTTACTTAATGTTTTGTCATGCTATCTTTAGTATTTTAAGATCGGAAATAGTTAAATGTCATGCGGAGGCTATCAAAGCAAATCTTAAAAGATCATGAGTAAGAAAATAAACAAGAAATATAACAAAAGACACAAAAATTTAACGTGGTTCGATTTACAGACTTACATCCACAAGAGGAGATGAGCAATTCACTATAGAAATATGAGAGTAAAAGATATCGAGAGAATTAATCTCACACAATTCACTCTTATTTCCGTAAAAAAGAAAGTAAAAAATAGGTGAGGAACCCTGAAATAAAATGTTTGTTCCGATAACGGAAATTTGTATCCCTCTGATCTTAGTTGCGACCCCCCAATCAAACTAGAGCATAATGACGCTTTTTTATTTGCCTGAGTCAAAAAGAGGTTCATACAAGTAATAACGTATCACTTGTGTCTCAGCGTTTCTCCCCCTGCACAGAACTCTCAAACCCCTAGGACTACATTGTGAATGATATTAAGTTAGAAGGAATGAACCTCTATTTTATAGAGTAATAAACATTTTCATACAAGAAAATGACTAGCCAAATATGAAGACTTCGTGTTTTTCTTTTAGAAAAAGGAAAACTTAATTATGGTAAGAACGTCATGGCAAATACATAACAAATCTTTCCATTGGCCTGAATTTCTGACAAAATAAATTTACTCCATCTTCTTCACATAATCTTCAACATTGCATATCTTCTCTCTAAAATCTCCTCCATTAAATCTGTCTCATCACAGAGAATCTTTTTAAAAAAATTTCTCCAACAAAATTCTTCATCATGTCAAATAGGTTGCAACTAGAATTGAACCTATCAAGATGAACACCATTTTTAACTTGGTCAATCATTGAATCATTAGCTCCAAATTTTTGCTTGTGAACAGTAACTGCATATTTGGTGATTCTATTCTTTTTTTCTTCTCTAGTTTTTTGTTCTAATATGTAGTTGTTGTTGCTCATTGTTTGACACTTCTTTGGTGGTAATTTTAGAGAACACATTTGTAATCCTTGTTGATTATAGTGGAACTTTGATTTTGTGATTTTTACTCTTCACTTCGAAGAGGTTTTCACGTAAATTTGGTGTCTCGTATTGTTGATTGATTTTGATTTGCCTTGTTTGTTTTGGTTGATTTATGAAATCAATGGATAATTTTACACTTAGTTCCTAATTTATCCTTATCATTAATTAAAGTCATTTTCTCTATTACATTTTTAAAGACATTATATTTATTATATTCAAAAGGTGATATAATAAAATTATTCTTCTATTTATAATTTTTTTAAAAGTGTGCAAAGTTAATAATGAATAAATATTATTGAATAAAAATAAAATAAAATAATATATATATATATATATATTTATAATAATGGCTTTTGAACTAAGTGAGGAGTTGGATGTCCACTCATTGAACCCTACCATAACTTATCAACACATTCTTGATATGCTTTGATTTTAGGGCCCCCATCTGCCCCTCTCTGTCCCTCTCCCTTTATCTGGAGGTCGGTATAAGTGAATTCAATATATTTGATATGAAATATAAATTTATATAAATAAAATATACCTATAAGAAATATTATTTTATTTATAATATTTTTTATATAATATTTTTATTTTTATTCTTACTATTGTTGTTAAAAAAGAAAAGACATATTTTACTAATTACAAACTTTTTGTTAATTTTCAATTTCTCAATTTAGTTTCAATAACAAGCTCTTTTAATTATTGAAATGTCATATCATGTTTAAGATCACATACTTTAAGAATATTTGTGAAATTATTCGAGTAATTTCCCTGAATAGTCACCCATGTTTAGGAAATTTCCTAGGAATATCATTTATGTTTGTTTTAGGACCACAATATCACCCAACTTTACCTATTTTCCTCAAAATATACTTGACACAAAAAAAACATTATCTCTCTCCTAATAGGATGCCATGTCACACTATTCCTTTTTTATTATTAACATTTTTTTTAATTCCTTTTTTATTATTAACATTTTTTTAATTCCTTTTTTATTATTAACATTTTTTTTAATTTCTTTTTTATTATTAACATTTTTTTTAATTTTTTAAAAACATTATATCCTTTGTAGTTTGACAATATGGTTATCTTATTACTCTAATGAATTAAAATATCAACAAAAAGGGAGTCCGAAGTCAAAAGGGTCTTTTTTTTCCTTCAAAAAATAAAAACGGCACATAAAAAAAAATTTAACCAAAAAGGCAAAATCGCTCCTTTTTCTTCTGACAAAAATCAACGTCGTTCTGTTAAAAGAAATAAAAATCGTTGCCTTAGCATCGATTTTCTCAAAAAAAAAATCATTATTTCTTAAAAATCGCTGCTATAGCAGCGTTTTTATAAAAAAAGAAAGAAAGTGAAATCACTGCTATAGCAACAGTTTTTGTTAAGGAATTAAAAAAAAAACATAAAGAACAAGTTTTAAATTACAAAAATTTCCGGCGGTAGCCAATTAAAAAAAAAAGTTTTTTAAAGAAGAGGCAGCGATTTTCGGTTTTATTTTTTTTAAAAAAATTTCATTTAAATCACTGAAAGGGTAAAGATTTTTTTAAAAAAAAGCTTTTTATGAAAATCGCTGGCTTCAATTTTAATTTTTATTAAATTCTCTGCAAGGGTAGGATTTTATTTTTTTAAAAATAATTTCTTAAACAAAATCGCTGCTATAGCAGCGATTTAACTTCAAAACTTTTTTTTTTTAATTTCTCAAACAAAATCGCTGCTATTTTAATTTTTTTTATATATATAAAAACGCTGCTATAGCAGCGATTTTAAAGAAAAAACAATTTTTTGAGAAAATCACTGCGAAGGCAGTGATTTTTATTTCTTTTAGCGGAACGGCGTCAATTTTTGTCAGAACAAAATCGCTTCGTCAAGAGCGATTTTGCCCTTTTGGTTAATTTTTTTTTATGTGCCTTTTTGTTTTTTAAAGAAAAAAAATTGCCTTCTTGGCTCCGGACGCAACAAAAAGGTGCCATTGCCCATTCGTTCCCATATAAAAATATTATCTCGCTTGAAAAACCGGAGGAAGCCACATATTTTCTTGAAGAATCGGAGGAGCTCATATTTGGATTTGCCGCCTAATCCCCCAGAACTAGGATAGAAATTTTTGGGCTATGTAATTTTTTTTTACTAGGTAATATGGGTTGTCTAAATTTTTTTTTAAAAATGTTAATAATAAAAAATGAATAATGTGACGTGGCATCATATTTAGAGAGAGATAATGTTTTTTTTGTGTCAAGTATATTTTGAGGAAAAGAGGTAAAGTTGGGTGATATTGTGGTCCTAAAACAAACATAAGTGATATTCCTAGGTAATTTCCCAAACATGGGTGACTATCTAGGGAAATTACTCTACTATTACACTGTTTTGTTGTTATTTTTCCTCTCTTTTGGTAGACTTTACTATCTCCTTGTTACCTGTTATATTTCTTCTTTGACATGTCGTGTCAATAAATAATATAAACTTATAATTATGATCCATGCCTGCATTTGATTTTAGTTACTACTAAAATATCGCTATCATTTTTCTTGTTATGAGCAAAAAAGGAAGAGATAAATGTCAAAAACACACTTAAACTATACCTTTTTTTTTAGTTTCATACCTAAACTATTAAGAGCGTGAGTATCATACCTAAACTATTACTTTTTAGTTTGAGAAACACACCTCAGTGGTGTGTGTAACACACTCTCTCTTTTATTTGAAAAAACCTTCACACATGGCATTCCACATGGATAAAATATTCCACCTTGACAAAAAAAATTAAATAATAAACTATTAATATTAATTAAAAATTAATGTTTAAAGTATTACTATCTATAAAATATATATATATATATATATATATATATAAAATTTAAATATTTTTCTTACCCCACTCCGCCACCTCCTCCACGTACCCCCTCCAAAAAAAAACCCACCCACTCATCCCCCCCACTCCCAAAAAATAAATTTGATATTATTTTATTTTAAAAAAAATAAAAATTCTACCCCATCCTATGTAACCCTCCGCTCCTAATTTTTATTTTTTAAACATTTTTCTCATTTTGTGTTAGATATGTACGTACATATATTTTTAGAAAAAAAAGTTCTATTAGTGTACCGAATATAACATAAATAAGTAAAAAATTAAAAAATGTCTTGCGACGGCAACTAAAAAATATTTTTGATATGTATATATCTAACACAAAATGAGAAAATAATTTGGAAGCGGAGGGTTAGGTGGGGTGGGTAGAATTATTTATTTTTAAAAATAAAATAACATCTAAATTAGTATTTGAGGGGGGGCGATGAAGTGAAAATTTGAAAAATGGTCGGAGGGGGGGGGGGGGGAGGAAGTGATGGAGTGTGGTAAAAAAAATATTTTACATTTTATTTTATAAAAGAAATATTATTTTTTGGATAATAATTTTTTAATTTTTAATTTTAACTAATACTAATAATTTATTTAATTTTTATCAAGGTTGAATGTTTTGTCCATGTGGAGTGTGATGTGACAATTTTTTAAAATAAAAGAGAGTATTACACACACCATAATGAGAGTGGTATAAAAGAGAGAGATGTGTTTCTCAAACTAAAAAGTAATAGTTTAGGTATGAAACTCACACTCTCAATAGTTTAGGTATGAAACTCAAAAAAGGGGTATAGTTTAGGTGTGTTTTTGAAACTTATCTCAAAAAGGAACTCAAAAGAAAGATGGCAGTCTTTATAAAATTATGCCACTAGTGGAGTACTTCCTTCATTTCATATTAATTGAATTTTTGAAGTATTTTTTATTTTTCAAATTAACTTAATTATTCAGTTTTTAAGAGTGTTCTTCCAATTTTATCCTTCATTTGGATTTTTAATGTGATGACTTCAATAAATTTGACAATAATTAATAAGGGTAAAAATGGAAAACTATGTTCAATTTATGTCTTAATCTACTTTTCTTAAAGAGTGTGAAACACCTCAAAAATTCAATTAATATGGAATGGAGGAAGTAATATTTAGGGAATAATGAAAATGTTATTTCCAACTCCAATAATTATTTGTCTAGCTAACTTGCTTCTTCTTTTTTTCTTTTTTTTTCTACCTTGAAGATTGGTGAAATTATGTATGTGTACATGATAAAAAATATTTGTGGAATTTTTTGTATTGTCTTGCTTCAGAAATAGAATAATTTTGGTTTAAAAAAAAATTCTAACAATATAACATTACATGCAACAAGAATGAAATGAAATACCTTATTGACTATGGGATGAGTCTTTAGCCAAATTAAATTTGTCCCTTATCTATGGGAGATGTCCCTTAAGTATAATTATGAGTACTTTTAGTTCCTTAAATTTGTTAAAGTGGAATGGATTTGGTCTAAATGAACTTTAAAAATATTATATTACTAAAAATACGATAAGACTCGAACAGTTTGATCTCAATTTTCCAATTATTTTTTGATAAAATCGATCGTTTTTTTTGCACCAAAAATTCAAGAAGGAAAAATTTGACTGAGCTTCATCGTTTGAACATTCTACAAGATATTTTTAATAAAATCAATTGGGATTGTTCAATTTTATATCTAAAATTTTGAGAAATCGACCAAACTCGATTGGTTTTTGGTTAAACATTCAGCCTAACTTTTAAAATAAACTAATCGAATAAACGACTAAGCTCAATCATTTTTTTATATATATTTTTCTGATTTTTTACTCAAATTATCTATAAAAATTGAGATCAAATCGTCCGAGTCAATCGATTTGAAAGTTTGATTTATTTTTTCGATCGTGTTTAGTATATTTATTTTGATGGTAATCACTAATTTTTAAGTTCATTCTATTAGTTGAACCAAAGATGCTTCATTTTTTTAAGGAATTAAAGATGTTTGAAGTTATATTTAAGAGACAAAAATAAATATTACTTTCATAAATAAAAAATAATTTTAAATTATAAACTCGACTTTTTAAAGTAGCGATGAATCTATTTTGTCAACTAACTTGATTGTTGTATGCTAAATGATGAGGTATTGTCTCATCTGCATAATTGAATAACTAAACTTAGTTATATAGATACAATTTGTAATTAGATTATTACTCCTGTATATATTTTAGAAAAATAAAGAGTATCAATTGCACAATATGATTATATCACAAATCCTAAACATGGTTATTAATCCTAACCAGTGGTGGAGCCACCTTATAGTTAGGGGTACCCCTTCAGCGGAATATTATATTTTATTTATATATGGTTAAAATAATTTGTTAGGTATATATATTAGATGTGGAACCCCCTTCGGCTACTTCATATGTCTATTTTTTTTAGATTTTGAACCTCTTTATTGAAAATTTTGGCTCCGCCGCTGCTCCTAATCATGTTTTATTATTTTTAATTTAATTTCTCAATATATATCTTTTACTTCTCCTAATTGTTCATAGCAATGAAGAAGTTGTCCAACGTAAAGTTGCTTAATATATTGAATGATGAAGGGCTAATGTATATATTTATTGAAAGTTATCATTATATCTCTAACTTTATACAGTTATTTTACAATAATAATAAGGCGAAATGGTCTGGTGGACCCTTATACTTGTATCTGTTTGTATTATGGATCCTTCTACTTACCCTTTTGTCATCTGGACCCCTAAATCCATCCAAACAAAACATTTTAAACACAATTTTTGATGTGGTATGATGCGTGTTGCACAAACACGTACACATTGGCAAAAAAAATAAAAAATTAATCCACGTATGAATATTATATTCCACGTACGTACTAAAAGAATAGTTATTGTTTCCAAAAAATCCTGAAAATCTTTACTCATCAGATTATTCAAAAACAACAACAAAATAATTAGACCAAAATAAACACATCACATCAATTCACAAAAACAAGATCTGGGCAAGGACAATCAAAAAATCCCAAATGATCAAAAACCCTCAAAATGATTGAGAAAACACACATATTCCTACTTTACAGAGAGATCTATGCAGCAAAACTCTCCACAGAGAAGAAAAACCAAAAGGGTATTCAAAACACAGAAGAAAAAAGGGTTATGCAAAGCTGGCCAAATATGAAAAAGGGGTACACCAAAAAAGAAGTGAATAATTGGAGTAATGAGTTCCAAAATTGCATATTTTGGACCTCCCCTTTGTACTGTAATTATTTTTTTGATTTTTTGATATTCTTTTTTTTTGCAGATATAAAGAGAGACCGTATATATATACGGAAATGAAGAACAAAAAGAAGAAGAAATTCAGATAAATTTATATATTTTTATGGAAACAGAGGTGTAGAGAGAAACTATGGAAGAAGAAGATATTGAAATGATGAAAAAAATTGAGTCTTTGACAGATGAAGAAGGGAGGCACCGACCATTCTTGTTTTCTTTTTTAGCTACTTTCTTTTTCTAGTATTTTTTTTTTGGTAAAATAGGGTTTAATCAAGGCTTTGGAGAAATGGTAAAGTTGTCATCACGTAATTTATATAATCTTATTAGAGTCATGACATTAGCTAAATATTTTTGTCGAGAATAGGTTGACTACATCGAGTTGTCATCGTGGAGACCAACAAAATCAAACCAACAAAAATACAATAGAATCACACACAAAAAAAAGAGATGAGTAAATTGAAGGAAAAATTAAAAGATAAAAAATTTGAAGAGACAAGATCGAGAAAAAGACAAGAAAAAAGCTCAAATTTGTCCAGCAATGGTGTTGAGTGAAAATAAAGAAGAAGAGATGGTCTTTAAAGGTAAAAATTTGACTGTTACTGCCTTTTTAAGGTGTCTCGCGCTCTTGTTTTGTGTGTATCACACGCTCCATGTGGAGTCTTTCCACATAGGATGCCACATCAAAAGTTGTGTTTAAAATATTGTGTTTGGATGGGTTCAGGGGTCCCGATGACAAAAGGATAAGTAGAAGGGTCCAAAATATAAACAGATACAAGTATAAGGATCCACCAGACCATTTCGCCTAATAATAATAATATGATAACCAATTTAGGAAAGAAATAGTACTTTACAAATAACAAGAAAGGACAAATTCTTGTCTACCTTACTAAAAATAAGATAATCTCTTTATACTTTATGATAAACATAATGTCAACACATATAAAGATAGTATTTTTTTTAATGTACGTATAATATGTGTTAATCTAGGGGTGTTAAAAGAATATGAAAAATCAATTGAATTTAACTGTACCAAATTGATTTATATCATTTTAAAACAAAATCATGGACTTTTATTTAAGTGTATAATTGTCCTAAACAATTGGGAAGGTCTTTTTAATTTATAAAAAAAATAAAAAAAATCTGAACCGAACTGAACAACCTTAC
>JAJOOS010008144.1:0-49634 GCA_029582725.1 Solanum chiquidenum | reverse complement strand
GTCGCTTTTTGAAAAGCGTCGAGCTAAAAAGCGACGGAAGTGACTGCGTCGCTTTTCCGTTGATTTTGACCAAAAAAGCGACGCAGTCCGTCGCTTTTGGCTGTCGTTTTTTGACAATTTTTTAGTAGTGATGTCTGCAGCGTTATCGTCTGTGATAACCTTCTCAACCTTGATAACTCCCTTTTCAGTGACATCTCGAATGAAATGAAATTTCACATCAATGTGTTTGGTGCGCTCATGAAATCTTTGATTTTTAATCAAATGAATAGCACTTTGACTATCACATCTTAGAGTTGATTCCAGCTGAATCAAACTCAATTCTGCCACCAAACCTTTCAACCAGATAACTTCTTTCACTGCCTCCGTTGCAGCCATATATTTTGCCTCTGTTGTAGACAAAGCGACAATCGACTGTAAAGTTGATTTCCAACTAACACTACCAACGAGAGTAAAGATGTATTCAGTTGTGGACCTCCTTCTATCAAGATCCCCTGCATAGTCAGAATATACATAACCGACAATCACAATACCTTCACTTTTCTGAAAGGTTAGGCCAACATCAGGAGCTCTTTTGAGATATCTCAATATCCACTTCACAGCTTCCCAATGCCCCTTTTCCTGGATTTGCCATGTACCTGCTTACCACACTTACATATTGAGCAATATCTAGACGTGTGCACACCATAGCATACATAATGCTGCCAACTGCGCTCGCATAAGGAACCTTTGACATATGCTCCACCTCATCATAGACTAAGGCATTTGTAACTCTGAAAGCTTGAAATGAGAAGCTAACGGTGTACTTACAGGCTTGCTCATATGCATATTGAATCTCTCAAGAACCTTTTCGATGTACCTCTTTTGAGAAAGATGTACAACACCGTCTTCTCTTGAAATCTACATTCCAAGGATTTTCTTTGCAACTCCCAAATCATTCATGTCAAATTCATTGCTCAACAGTTTCTTCAAAATATTTATCTTTGTGATGTTGTTAACAGCAATAAGCATATCATCAACATACAACAATAGATAAATCATAGAGTTACCAGACAACTTCTTGTGATACACACAGCTATCAAATGCCCTCCTCGAAAATCCGTGTGTAGTCATGAATGCATCAAACCTTTTGTACCATTGTCTAAGGGATTGCTTCAAACCATACAAAGACTTCTTCAGTTGACATACATGATCTTATTTTCCTTCAGCTAGGAAACCTTCAGGCTGATCCATATAGATTGTCTCTTCTAGATCACCATGTAAGAAAACAATTTTGACATCAAGTTGTTGAAGCTCTAAATCAAATTGTGCAACCAATGCTAGTAACACGTGAATTGAGCTATGTTTCACGACTGGAGAGAAGATCTCATTGTAGTCAATTCCCTCCTTCTGGATGAAACCCTTTGCAACCAATCTCGCCTTGAACCTAGCATCTTCTACTTCTAGAATACCCTTTTTCTTTCTGTAGACCCATTTGCATCCAACTGTCCTCTTCCCTTTTGGCGTTTTACCTAAGACCCATGTCTCATTTTTGTGAAGAGACTCCATCTCTTCCATCATGGCTAACTGTCATTGTGCAGCATCTTTGCAAGAAGTTGCTTCAACATATGAGGAAGTCTCGAGATCCTTAATCTCTTCTTCTGCAGCTACGAACGCATATGCAATCAGATTTGCTTGTTCTATAAGATGTTTTGATTTCCTTATCTGCCTTTTGTCTCTTCCCTTCGCAATTGTGTATGGTTCATTGAAAACAAGTTCTTTAAGATCTGCATCTTTTGACTCATCAATTTGAGTCTCTTGATCTCGTTCCTTGGTAAGCTCCACCGGTAGCTCCACCTGCTCGTTGTTCTCGTTTCTTGATAACTCCACAGAAAGTTAACGAGGATCAAGTATAGAGGACTCATCAAAGTTAACATCTCTACTAACTACAAATTTGAGTAAGGACAAACACTAAAGTTTGTACCCTTTTACTCCATCTACATACCCTACGAATATGGGCTTCTTAGCCTTTGGTTCAAGCTTTCCTTTATTAACATGATAATAAGCTGGACACCCAAATATTCACAAGTATGAATAGTTAGAGGGTTCACCTGACCAGACCTCATTCGGAGTCTTAAAGTCAATCGTTGATGCTGGAGATCGATTGACAATATGAGAAGCAGTATGAACTGCTTCAGCCCAAAATACTTTGGACATCTTGTCTTGTAAGAGCATACAACGAGCCTTCTCAAGAAGAGTTCTGTTCATTCTCTCGGCAACTCCATTCTGTTGTGGTGTGTGCCTGGCCGTCTTATGTCTTGCGATGCCATGAACCTTGCAGAAATCATTGAACTCTTCACTGCAAAACTCCAAGCCATTATCTGTGCGAAGATACTTGATTTTTCTCTCCATTTGATTTTCAACCAAAATCTTCCACTCTTTAAATGCTTCAAAAGCATCACCTTTTTCCTTCAAGAAACGCACCCAAACCTTTCATGAAAAATCATCAATGAATGTGAGAAGATACCTCTTTCCTCCCTACGATGGAAGCTTAGAAGGACCCCATAAATCTGAATGGATGTAGTCTAGCACCCCTCCCGTCTTGTGCTTACCAGTGCTGAAGCTGACCTTTTTCTACTTCCCTAAGACGCAGTGCTCACAAAATTCAAGTGTGCTAATCTTCTCACCATTCAAAAGGTTGCGGTTGCTCAACATCTTCAATCCTCATGCGCTCATATGGCCTAGTCTCATGTGCCATAATTTTGTCTTGTCATCATTAGATAACTGCACTGTAAATGTATTGATAGAGCCAATAATGGTGCTTCCCGCAAGTGTGTAGAGGTCATCCTCCAGCTTAGCCTTCAACATGACTAAAGACCCTTTAGTTAATTTCATAGTTCCTCCTTCACTCATGTACTTGTAGCCTTGTTTATCCAAAGTACCCAGGGAGATCAAATTCTTCTTCAGATCAGGAACATGACAGACTTCTGTAATAGTCCTCACGATTCTATCATGGCAGTGAACACGAACTGAACCAATGCCAACTATTTTACAAGTTGCATTATTTCTCATTAATACGGTTCCTCCACTTGTTTCATAGTTGCTGAACCAATCTCTTCGGAATGTCATATGCGAGTACAACCAGAGTCTAAGACCCATTTGTTGTCATAAACTCCACTATTGCATGATGTTGTTAGTACGTAATCATCATCAGAATCATGTACTTACTCAACAATGGATGCACTCGCCTTTTCTTTGGACTTTGACATAGGGCAATCTCGTTTAAAGTGCCCCTTCTTGTGATAGCCCCAACACTCCACATTCTTCTTGTTCACACGAGACTTTGATTTGTACTTCGATTTGCTCCTTCCCTGTTAACTAGTACGGCCTCTCATAAAGAGCCCACTAGCTTCATCATTTTTGTCTCCTTCAAAATGCATCAGCACATCACAAGAGTTAAGTGCTTGCCGCACTTGCTCAAGAGTGATAGGCTCTTTGCTATACATCATTGAATTCTCAATATCACGATATTTTGAAGTCAATGAAAATAGAAAAGCACATGCTAGTGTCTCCTCATCCTTTTTAATTCCAGTAGTCTGTAAGTCCATCACAAGTTTTTTGAACGCATCTAGATGGTCCTGCAACAAAGTACCCAAATCCATCTTAAATGTGTGAAGACGCCGTTGTAACAACATCTTTGTTGTCACTGACCGGTCCTGGTAAAGCCCTTCCAGCCTTTTCCATAACTCTTTAGATGTCTCCTCGGTATTTGTACTCACTTCACAAAGTACGTTAGGTGCAAGAGACAGTTGGATTTCACTCAATTCATCTCCTTCAATCTTCTCCTTGTCGGAATCCGATATATTATCAGGGTACTTTCCGTCAATAGCATGGATTGAACCTTCCCTCCACAGTAACGCCATCATCTGAATCTTCCAAATATTAAAGTTGTTGCGCCCACTAAATCTATCAATTTCAAACTTCATGGAACTCATCTTTACTTGTTCTTCCTTTTCTATTACAATGTATTTGGAAATACAGAAAACCAAAGTAATTTTCTTCTGATGTGAAAGTTCAGACTATGCTGCAACCACAGAGCATACTTAGACAAAACCTTGGCTTTGTTACCAATTGTTAGCGGAAACATGAAAATAAAGAACAAGGAAGAACAACAATATTTAACGTGGTTCGAATCAAAATGATCCTACGTCCACCAAAGAACAACTGTACCAATATTTATTTCACTCTGCAAAGAATACAAGTGAAATACTATAAGAGAGAGAACATCAAATGCCTTAGAATGTAAGAAGGCAAGTGAGAGGATGATTTGAAAATGAATTAAGAGATACTTATTTATAGGAATGAATTCTTCCTATTGATGGCATCCATGACATCACTATGTGTCAAAAATGTCAAGATTAAACATGTGAAACCATATTATGGTTTACTTAACTTTCACCTACCAAGATACTATCTTGACTTTATTTTGTACTAATTATCTTCCTACCAAATCTTCATATTAATTCATCTTCCATTGAGTTTGATTTCACAAGAACCAAACCAACTCTTTCAGACAGTCATGAGGGTTATTGAGTTAGGTTTTAACCAAAATTCTACAGAATCATTGTGTCTTTTTGTTGTTTGCATCTCATGTAACATAATAAGTGCATCTTCATGGTATCCACAAACTACGTATTCCATGAAACTATATCTTTACTCTCCATGTTGTCAAATATATATTTATCTTTCCCATCCTAGAATACAAGTTCATCAATGCATTTTGAACGTATTTTTCATCGGCAAAACCTAATTTAAGAACATACCCATGGATGACTTCTTTAAAGGTAAATGTTTCACAATGTACACAAGCTGGAAAAACACTTGTGACAGTGGTTGGGTTCGGACTTAACCCAGAAAATTCCATCATCTCTATAAATAACATCAATGCCTCTGTAAAGAATCCATTTTGTGTGTAGCCAGCCAGCATAGCATTCCATATCCCAATGCTCCTTTTCAAGGCACTATCAAAAACTTGACGCCCACTTTCAACCTGTTGACAATTGCAATACATGTCAACTAATGAACTATCAACAAATGAGTTCCCAATCAAATCACCATTCTTCAAGACGTAACAATGAATTTGCTTCCCAACATCCAACAAAGTCAGATGAGAACAAGCAGGAACAACACTTAAAATTGTGACTCCATCCGGATTTTCTTCTTGAATCATAACTCTAAAGCTATCCAACGCCTCTCAAAACTGGTCATTCTGTGAAAAAGAACTTATAATAGTATTCCACGAAACAATATCTCTATCTGCTAATAGCTCTTGAATCATCCACCCTTTCTAGTTTTGCATACATAGACATCAAAGCATTGTTTGTTTGTATAAGTCCTCCTATCATCTATTCTCAAACTATACCCGCCTCAACCCATCAGTCCTAGGCAAATTACTACAAGCAAGCGCAATGCTCACCAACGTAAACAAACTAGCCTCAAATCGATCTAACCCTATCAACCTAAAAGCCTCCAATGCTAACAAATTTACAAAGAGCATTTATCAAAGAATTCCAAGAAACTTGATCTCTCTAGGTAATTTTATCAAACACTTTATAAATATCATCAATACTCCCAAGTAAATGTATAACAGAATTAGCCACAATGACTGATGTCGTATCATACCTAAATTTAACAACAACCCCATATATATGTTTTCCAAGATTCAAGTCCTGAAGGCCAGTAGCAGCTTTCAGAACTGCAGGGAAAACAAAATTATCAAGCCTTACACCTTCAGAAGTCATCTGTATATATGTAAAAATTGCTTCTTTGAAGGAGTTTAAGCGTACTTGGGACTGAAAAGTATCGATCCATGAAGCTTTAAAGGGTGTTTCTGAGGTGGATTCTTGTTGAAAATGAGTGTACTTGTGGGTGATGAAGTTGAAAGTAGTTTTCTTTGGGTAAATGAATTGGAAGGTTGTTGAAGAGGAACAGAAACAGGGGAAGCAGAGAGTGTACATGTTGTTGTGACACTTTGACCAAGAAATGGTCAAATCCACTTTAAAATGTAATTAAGTAAATCTGGGACCAAATTAAGATTTTCAAAACTTTCTAATCTTTTATGAAATACAAAAAACACTTCATTTTTCAACTATTATAATTCTATCCAAACCATTTTTAAAAAAAATTAAAAGAAAATAGAATTTATCTTCTTCTTATTTTTCTCCCAACGTTCTCCTCTTCTTCTTCCTTAGAAATTCGAAAATCCAACTATCAAAACAAATATTGTCCCCATTATCTTATCTTCCTCCTCATCTCTGGTCCTGACTCTCTCCTCTTTCTGAACTGAAGATCGTGTTCGACTTAAAATAGGTAAGTCATTTTTTTGAAAGATTTTACAATTTTTGAACAATATTAAGTTTTTTTCTTGGGTTAATGAACAATAAATCGTTCTATAGATGTGAAAAATGAATAATGGTGTAAAGGTACCTATTATTTATTGTTTTTGAAAGAAAATCAACAAACCTAAAAATGCCCTAATTTTGAGGAAATGTATATGTATTGTTAACATTCAGGGAAAAGTCATTTTTTGTTGCTTTTGTTGTTCTTTTTGTGGCCATTTTGTTCATATGATTTTAGAAATATAGTCTTGTTCAGTTGACCAACATATATTTCATTTGTTGAAAGATGTATTGTATGTTGCAACATTTTAGTGATATGTTGGTACATATTCCAACAGAGTTGTCATATGTTGGAACGTCTCACCTATGTGTTAGGGCAACAAAATGGTCATCTGTAGTAACAAAAAATTCATCTGTGGTAACAGAAGATTCATTTATGGCAATAGTAGGTCAGAAAATTCATCTGTGGAAACAGAAGATTCATCTGGGGTAATAGAAGATTCATTTATGGCAATAGAAGGTACATCGTGGTAATGCATTTGTGGCAATAAAAGGTACATTTATGGCAACATAATGTACATCTGTGACAACAAAATGTCAATCTGTATCAACAGAATGTCCAGTCTCAGCAGTGTTCAGACTGACTTCTAGCTCTATTTGCAATCTAGTGGCCTCCCCTTTTCTTTTCCCAGATTTCTCATTCATTATGCTCAATTGTTCCTTAAGTTCTAGATTTTCAGTTTCTAAAACTGTCACTTGTTCCTTAATAACCGACAAGTGGACAGTCATGACTGTCTTTTCTTCACTAAACCTATCTAGTGTCCTTTAAAGCAGTTAACTCTATAACTGAATCGATCAGAACATCAGCTATATTTCTCAACCTTCTAACATAATAAGTATTCAAATTTTGTTTAAGGTCGAGAAGAGTTACCTTTTCTTCATTTTCCTCGTCATCTGATTTTGCCATGAGGGAGAACATGCCATCTAAAACGTTCGTATCATCTTGAACAACCAGCATGGATGCATCATCCGGACATTCTGATTCTCCTGACTCACTTGAAGAGTCCCCCCAGACATCAAAGGCCTTTTTCACGACATAGTCAGCTGCAACTTTTCTTGCATTCTTCTCGGGTACCAAGTCCCTCCTTTTGTCTTTTTCACCTTCGGGTCTTTGATACTCTTTGGTTTCAGCTTTGAGCATCGGACAGTATCTTATAAAGTGTCTCGCCCTTCCACACTTGTGACATAGGTGGTCACTTGCAGTTGCAGCACGGAGAGGGTTCCCTCCCTTTCAAAAACCTCCATGTTTTCTCACAATTTTTTGAAATCTCTTGGTGAGATAAGCCATATCATCCTCTTCACTAGAAACTTCACCTGGTGAAATCTTGAGAGCTAGAGACTTATCTTTCTTTACCTCCTTCTTTGAAGTGTCTTTGTAACACCCCGGAAATCTAATGACTTAAGCTAGAGCCTAACATGTAGTCTAGTAGCCTAAACGGAGTCAAACGTAAAGATTAGAAACCTAAAATAACTTCCCTAACTTAGTATTAATGTCTAAGGACCTAAACATCAAGGCATGGCCCCAAAGTACCCCGCAAGGGTCCTTGTGGAGGACCTCGCAAGGGTCCTTGAGGAGGACCTAAGAGAAGGACCAAAAAGTTGTCAAAAAAATAGCAGGACCTACGATGGGCACCCACGAATCGTGGGTGGACCCACACCCCGTAGGTGGGGGTCGTGGGTCGAGGCTTGGCCTCCCCTGGTCCTCCCAACTCTCTGAAGTAAATGATGGTTTACCAGAACGTGGGTGGGGGTTTCGTGAGTCACCCCTAAAGCCTGCCTAGGTTCGGCCGAGTGAGGGGTAGGTTAGTAAATTCCTAATTAATTAGTTAGTGTTAGGGGGTAGTTTTTATGGTTTTATTATACATATTTAAGGCTTTTAAGACTATTGACTACCCTTAGAACTCATTCTTCCCAAAACACTCAAAATTAGAAACTACCCTCTCCCAAAATTTCTCTCTCTAAGACTCCATTGAAGAGCAAGAACAAGGTCAAGCTAGGGATTCAAGAAACATCCTTTCTTCTCCAATTTATTGTGGAAATTAACCTAAGGTATGGATGCTTTTCATCATTAGGAATCTATCACCCAAAGAGCCCCTTCAAACTATGTTTTTAAGATTCCAAATCCCTCAAATCCTAGGATTTTCAATCTATTTCATGGGTCTTCTTCCAAAATGATTTCAATTGGTTAATTATGGTTTTTTATGTTTGATTATGATGATTTATGGTTGTAATGTTGGATTATTGTTGAATTATGATGAAAATCTCCCTTGGACCCATGATTCTCCCTTCTTCATAAATTGTAAACTATGGTATGGCTTGATTGATGATGAGAGCTTGATAATTGATTATGTTTACATTTATTAAGTTGTGGAATCATGATATCCCTCTATCTAATGTGGTAATTCTAGAATTTAGGTTTGATCTTGATTCATAGCCTTGAAGGGCTACTTGTTAGAGTTTATACATATTGATGAGGATTGTATATGAACTTGTGATTCACTTAGATAGTGATGATCCTATGATTATTGTGTAATTGTGGTATTGATGAAAGATCCTTCTTCCCTATACCCTTACACTTTATTATGCATGAAGTATGTATGTATGTTTATGATAAGCTTGTTGTGTTTATTGAAAGTCCATTCTCATCAACACACTATGAATTTGATGTGAAAGGCTTACTAATATATTGATGGTTCTAAGGTTGAAAGGACATTCTCACCTAATGAATCCATGAGCTATTATGATACTATGTTGACTTGGGTGCCTAGTGCATTCTTTCGTGAACACGAACTTAAGTAAAGACTTAATGTGACCTTTAAAGGGAATTATGCTTAGCACCGAGTGGATATGAGAATGAAATGGAAGCTTTTACGTTAGAAAGTCCGGCTTCCCAATGTAAGTTATCTCATGAGATGGAAACCTTTTATGTTAGAAAGTTTGGGTTTCTAGTAGTAATCTCCTTATCCCATAACTATGTGCCCACATAGGTCTTTAGCTAGCGGATCCACCTAAAAGTTATTATGTAAGTTCTACCTTAGGCAAGTAGGACATCTCTTTTTGGTGTGGGAGTAAGACACCGGATTCCATGTAGTTCACATGGTCTATGTCGGTTAATGTTATTTTCCCTATATGATACGAATATGAACTATGATAAGAACATGGACTTTAATTATGACTTCTTAAGGGGTACTACTTAGTATGAGTGGGGGTATGGGACTTCACTTATGCATTGCACAAGTAGGCTTTAAGAGGGTTTATGGTGAGGTTCTCTTATGTTATGAAGACTTATGGATTATGTATGTATGATATGTATGAATATTAAGGTTGACTTTACTTGTTACAAGTTATGAACATGAATGACTCCTTACTTATGTATGTTGGTTATGGATGAGGCAAAAGAAAGATATGTATGTTGTTGGTGGCCTAATTGTGATACTTAGCATTTGGTAGGGTTATGGGATCTTACCTTTGCATTGCACTAGTATGGCTTTGGGTTGCTTATATGTTGGTTTGACTTATGTTGCTTTATAAATGTGCATAATGGCTTTCAAACTTGATAAATGCATGATTTCAACTAAATGTCCCTTTTATGCATGTTTTAAGGATTTTTATGCATGGCTTCCATACTTAGTACATCATTTATGCTAACCCATATTTTCTACATTTACTATGAGTGTAGGTTCCGGTCATTGAGACGTACTTCTTCTTTCAAGTGAAGCTTGGGTTGACTATTCCCTAAGCTTGGTGAGTCCTCATGGTTCGAGGACAAGACATTATTCATTTCTAGTTTCTATTGTAATTTCTATTTTTGAGACTTTATTGATGTAAAGGGATTTGACCCTAATTGTACTCTCTATTTTACTGTATGGTGATTGAGACAAGGTCTAGACTCTTATATTCGTTTATGAAAAAGAAGTTGATTTCGATTGTAAAAGTTTTAAATTTTCCGCATCATTTCTATATACTTATGTTCATGATTATGCTAAGGGCTTGTATGAGACCCCTTCGGGGTCAAGTACGTTATGTTACGTCTAGGGGGTACCCCTGGGTCATGACAAACATGGTATCAGAGAACAAGGTTTAGAATGATTCTAGGATGCTGTCTCATGAACCACGTCTAGTAGAGTGTTGTTCATGAGTGTGAAGCGCGCCACACTTATGAATGAAAGGCTATAAGATGTTTGGGAACTTTCACTTCTTTCATTACTCTCTAGTCGTGCCTTAGAGTTTTAACTCTATGAAGTTCTCTTCCTAACCTTTTTCTTGTGCATATAGGATATGACTACAAGAAGGGCGGCCACAAGAAGGATGGAAGAGGAGATTGTGAATGAGGGAGTTCCTCCCCAAGGTCCTCAAAGGCCTCAAGTTCCTCAAGCTCCTAATGATGAGGAGGCTATGAAAAATGTGGAAATAAGGTTGGCTCTCCAAATATTGACTCATGCTTTAACGACTCAAGTCACTAGGGATACTAGAGCTCATGTGAACCCAATGCAAGTACAACCGCTTCAAGGATTAGGGATTTCACAAGAATGAATCCCCTTATTTTCTATGGCTCCAAAGTGGATGAAGACCCGCAAGGGTTTATTGATGAATTGTTTAAGGTTCTTGATGCTATGAGAGTGTCTCTACAAGAGAAGGCGGAACTAGCCGCCTACCAATTGAAGGATGTGGCTCAAGTTTGGTATGACCAATGGAAGGATGAGAGACCCATAAGAGCGGCCCCGGTAGATTGGGGATTGTTCAAGTTGGCATTCCTTGATAGGTTATTCCCCCTAGAGTTGAGGGAGCGAAAGATGCAAGAATTCATTAACCTTCACCAATGAGGTATGAGTGTGAAGGAGTATAGCCTTAAGTTCACACAATTGTCTAAGTATGCTCCAACCTTAGTGGCGGACTCTAGGGCCAAGATGAACAAAAATTTTATGGGGGTATCTGACTTGGTAGTCAATGAATGTCATTCGGCAATGCTCATTCCAAGTATGAATATTTCACGTCTTATGGTTCATGCTGAACAAATTGAGGAACAAAAGCTCAAGCAAGTGAATAGAGAAGTGAACAGGGCAAGGACCGATGATGGGAATTCTTCCAAGGGTAAATTTGAGGTTCAAGGTAAACCAAGGTTTAAGAGAAGGATCTCCAACCAAGGCTCTTCTAGTGCTCCAAAGGTCAATAAATATAGGGTGTCTAACCCTAAGCCACAAGGAGGAAATGGTGGTGGTTCTTATGTTGATAGGCCTAATTGTGCAAAATGTGGTAAGAAACATGGTGGTAAGTGCCTAGTTGGCACGGATGGTTTCAATGATTGTGGGAAGAGCGGTCATATAATGAGAGATTATCCCATGCTAAAGGTCCAAGGGAGAGAGGGCAATCAAGTCCCTCTTAATGGCTCAAATCCCAATGCTCCCAAGAAGAACCACTTCTATGCTCTTCAATACCAAGGTGACCAAGAGAGCTCCCCGGATGTTGTAACGGGTATGTTGCAAGTATTTCCCATTGATGTTTATGCATTGTTAGACCCCAGTGTCACCTTGTCATTTGTTACACCTTTTGTGGCTATGAAATTTGAAATGCTCCCCGAAGAGTTACTAGAACCTTTTTCGGTGTCTACCCCAGTTGGTTACTCGGTAGTGGCAAAAAGAGTCTATAGGAGTTGTCCTATTTATTTATCTCATAAAGTCACTTTGGTTGATTTGGTAGAATTAGACATGCTTGATTTTGATGTAATTTTGGGCATGGATTGGTTGCATGCATGCTATGCTTCAATAGATTGTAGGACCCGGGTGGTCAAATTTCAATTTCCAAAAGAACCAAATTTAGAGTGGAAAGGGGGGAATTCTATTCCTAGAGGTCAATTTGTTTCATGTCTAAAAGCTAGAAAAATAATCTCCAAGGGGTGCATGTATCATATTGTTAGGGTTATGAATGTTAAGTCCAAGGTCCCTTCTTTAGAGTCGGTCCAGTGGTGAGTGAGTTTCCGAAAGTCTTCCGATGACTTGCCCGGCATTTCTCCTGAACAGGAAATAGACTTTGGCATTGATCTTTTGCCAGATACAGAACCCATATCCATCCTTCCCTATAGAATGGCTCCGACCAAATTGAAAGAATTGAAGGAACAACTCAAGGATTTGTTAGACAAAGGTTTTATTCAACCAAGCATAGCTCCATGGGGAGCTCCAGAATTGTTTGTGAAAAAGAAAGATGGGTCCCTTAGAATGTGTATAGACTATCGCCAATTGAACAAGGTGACTATAAAGAATAAATATCCTCTCCCTAGAATTGATGACTTGTTTGATCAACTTCAAGGGGCAAACTATTTCTCCAAAATAGATCTTCGTTCGGGTTACCATCATCTAAGGGTAAGAGGGCTTGACATTCCTAAGACGTCCTTTAGGACTCGATACAATCACTTTGAATTTGTGGTTATTTCATTTGGGTTGACCAATGCCCCGGCAGCATTCATGGACCTAATGGATAGGGTATATAGGCAATATCTTAATTCGTTTGTGATCATTTTTATTGACGATATTTTGATCTATTGAAGAAGTGAGGGTGAACATATGGATCATTTGAGGATCATATTGCAAGTCCTTAAAGACCACCAATTATATGCTAAGTTTAGTAAGTGCGAGTTTTGGCTAAGGTTGGTTGCCTTCCTTGGTCATATTGTGTCGGGCTTGGGTATTGAGGTGGATCCTAAGAAGACGGATGCAATCAAGGGTTGGCCTAGACCTCTAACTCCTACTGATATTAGAAGCTTTTTGGCTTGTCCGGCTACTATAGGAGGTTTGTTGAAGGTTTCTCCTCCATTGCTTCTCCATTGACCGTTTTGACTCAAAAGAAAGCTAAGTTTGTGTGGTCAGAGGCTTGTGAGAAAAGCTTCCAAGAATTTAAAGATAGACTTACATCCGCTTCGGTGTTGACCCTATCGGAGGGTACTGATAGGTTTGTGGTATATTGTGACGCTTCTCGAGTGGGTTTGGGATGTGTCTTTATGCAACATGGTAAAATGATTTCCTATGCTTAGAGGCAACTCAAGGTACATGAAAATAATTATCCAACTCATGATCTCGAATTAGCGACGGTGGTGTTTGCCTTAAAAATATGGAAGCACTACCTATATGGGTTCCATGTAGATGTTTTCACCGACCACAAGAGTCTTCAATATGTGTTTAGCCAAAAAGACTTGAATCTCCGACAAAGAAGGTGGTTAGAACTTTTAAAGGATTATGATATGAGTGTCCTTTACCACCCCGGAAAAGCCAATGTAGTTGCGGATGCCCTAAGTCAAATGTTCATGGGTAGTGTGGTTCATGTAGAAGATGAGAAGAAGGAATTGGTTCGTGATGTGCATAGTTGGCCTGGTTAGGTGTCCAACTAGTGGATTCCACTAAGGGTAGAGTCATGGTCCATCATAGTTCCGAATTTTCCTTTATGGTTGATGTGAAGTCTAAACAACACCTTGATCCCATATTAATGCAGTTGAAAGAATCGGTTCTTAACAAGTCCATTGAGGCTTTCTCCCAAGGGGGAGATGGGGTGCTTAGGTACCAAGGTAGATTATGTATTCTGGATGTTGATGGCTTAAGAGAGCAAATTTTAGAGGAGGTTCGTGGTTCGCGGTATTCTATTTATCCGGAAGCCACCAAGATGTACCGTGATCTACGGGAAGTCTATTGGTGGAATGGTATGAAAAAGGATATAGCGGGTTTTATGGCCAAATGTCTGAATTGTCAACAAGTTAAGGCCGAACACCAAAACCTGGGAGGTTTGTCTCAATATATAGATATTCCCACTTGGAAGTGGGAGGATGTGAATATGGACTTTGTTGTGGGTTTTCCTCATACTCGAAGGCGACATGATTCTATTTGGGTCATTCTTGATAGGATGACAAAATCAGCCCACTTTATTCCTGTCAAGACTTCATTTTCGGTGGAAGACTATGTCAAGTTGTACATCAATGAGATAGTGAAGTTGCATGGGGTTCCCTTGTCTATTATTTCGGTTGGGGGCACTCAATTTACTTCACACTTTTGGAAAGCATTCCAAAATGGGTTTGGTACCAATGTTAAACTTAGTACCACTTTCCACCCTCAAACGGATAGTCAAGAGGAATGCATCATTCGAACCTTAGAGAACATGTTGAGGGCGTGTGTGATAGATTTCAAGGGTAATTGGGATGACCATCTCCCATTAATAGAGTTTGCCTACAACAATAGTTACCACTCAAGCATTGCCATGGCTCTGTTTGAAACACTATATGGTAGGAGGTGTAGATCTCCGGTTGGTTGGTTAGAAGTAGGTGAATTTGTTGTAATTGGTCCCAAACTAGTTTATGAGGCTATTGAAAAAGTTTGACTCATTAGAGAGAGGTTGAAGACGGCCCAAAGTCAGCAAAAGTCTTATGCCGATGTTAGAAAAAGGGATCTTGAATTTGAGATTGGTGATTGGGTCCACTTAAAAATCTCACCTATGAAAGGTGTGATGATATTCGGTAAGAAGGGGAAGCTTAGTCATCGGTATGTGGGCTCATATGAAATCTTGAAGCGTATATGGAAAGGTGCCTATGAATTAGACTTGCCAAGTGAGTTGCCTCTGGTTCACCCGGTGTTTCATGTTTCCATGCTAAAGAAGTGCATTTGTAGATCCGGTATCCATCATTCCTTTAGAGGGTTTAGGAGTTGATGAGAATCTTTCCCATGAGGAAGTTTCAGTAGAGATTTAAGACCGGCAAGTGAAGAGGTTGAGAAATAAGTATGTAGCCTCTGTGAAGGTTTTATGGAGGAACCATTTAGTTGAGGGTGCTACATGGGATGCCGAGGCCGACATGAAGTCCCGTCATCCTCATCTTTTTCCTTCTACTCCTATTCAAGCTTGAGGTAAGTAGTTCCTCTTGACTTTTTAGTGTTTTGGGAGTCATGTGCATTGTATGAGTTTTCCATGATTTCCTTATGTTGTGCATGTTCTTGTGAGAATTCATGTTTAGAATAAATTGAGTTTTCATGATTTATATGTTCCTCATGTTGATTTGCATATGATGATTGCATATTTGACTTCATGAGGTGAATTGATGAATATGCTTAGTTATGATTTTGATGAAATGACATGTTGGATCCATATTGTTGTGTTGAGCTTGCTTTGAGTTGGAGAAGGTAGTTCCTCCCATGTTTATGTTAATTGATGAGTTTTGTGCATATTGGGTTGGTAGATGTAGTTCCTACTTCCTTGTGTTGCATTGACCATGTCTTGATATGGAGTTGAAGTTTCCTCCTTTTGAATAGTGCATGAGGTGAATAGTGCATTTGTAAGTTTTGCATATTTTGATGTTTCATGCATGATGGGCTGCTATTCTAGAGTTTCTAACTTAGTTCAGTCTCAGTTGTGTTCAGACTGGCTTCTAGCTCTATTTTCAAGCTAGTGGCCTCCCCTTTTCTTTTCCCAGATTTCTCATTCATTATGCTCAATTATTCCTTGAGTTCTAGATTTTCAATTTCTAAAACTGTCACTTGTTCCGTAATAACTGACATGTGGACAGTCATGACTGCCTTTTCTTTACTAAACCTATCTAGGTTGTTGTTCATAGAGTCCTTTTCATCAGTTAACTCTATAACTGAATCGATCAGAACATCAACTAGATTTCTCAACCTTCTAAAAGAATAAGTATTCAAATTTTGTTTAAGGTCGAGAAGAGTTACCTTTTCTTCATCTTCCTCGTCATCTGATTTTTCCATGAGGGCGAACAGGCCATCAAACATGTTTGCATCATCTTGAACAACCAACATGGATGCATCATCCGGACATTCTGATTTTCCTGACTCACTTGAAGAGTCCCCCCAAACAGCAAAGGCCTTTTTCACGACATAATCAGTTGTAGCTTTTCTTGCATTCTTCTCGGGTACCAAGTCCCTCCTTTTGTCTTTTTCACCTCCGGGTATTTGATACACTTTGGTTTCAGCTTTGATCATTGGACAGTCTCTCATAAAGTGTCCCGCCTTTCCACACTTGTGACATAGGTCACTTGCAGTTGCAGCACGGAGAGGGTTCCCTCCCTTTCGAAAACCTCCATGTTTTCTCACAATTTTTTGAAATCTCTTGGTGAGATAAGCCATATCATCCTCTTCACTAGAGACTTCACCTGGTGAAATCTTGAGAGCTAGAGACTTATCTTTCTTTACCTCCTTCTTTGAAGTGTCTTCATAACAGCCCGGAAATCTAATGACCTAAGTTAGAGCCTAACATGTAGTCTAGTAACCTAAACGGAGTTAAACGTAAAGATTAGAGTCCTAAAATAACTTCCCTAACTTAGTACTAATATGTTAGGACCTAAAAATCAAGGCATGGCCCCCAAGAACTCCCCAAGGGTCCTTGAGGAGGACCCAAGAGAAGGCCCAAAAAGTTGTCAAAAAAATAGCAGGACCTACGGATGGGCACCCACGAACCGTGGGTGGATCCACGCCCCGTAGGTGGGGGTCTTGGGTCGAGGTTTGGACTCCCCTGGTCCTCCTAACTCTCTGAAGTAAACGACGGTTTATCAGCACGTGGTGTGACCCCACCCATGGTCCTTGGGTGGGGGTTTCAGGAGTCACCCCTAAAGCCTGCCTAGGTTCGGCCAAGTGAGGGGTAGGTTAGTTAATTCCTAATTAATTAGTTAGTGTTAGGGGATGGTTTTTATGGTTTTATTATACATATTTAAGGCTTTTAAGACTATTAACTACCCTTAGAACTCATTCTTCCCAAAACACTCAAAATTAGAAACTACCCTCTCCCAAAATTTCTCTCTAAGACTCCAATGAAGAGCAAGAACAAGGTCAAGCTAGGGGTTCAAGAAACAGTCTTTCTTCTCCAATTTCTTGTGGAAATCAACCTAAGGTATGGATGCTTTTCATCTTTAGGAATCTATCACCCAAAGAGCCCCTTCAAACTATGTTTTTAAGATTCCAAATCCCCCAAAACCTAGGGTTTTCAATCTATGTCATGGGTCTTCTTCCAAAATGATTTAAATTGTTTAATTATGCCTTTTTATGGTTGATTATGATGATTTATGACAGGAATCTTGGATTATTGTTGAATTATGATGAAAATCTCCCTTGGACCCATGATTCTCCCTTCTTCCTAAATTGTGAACTATGGTATGGCTTGATTGATGATGGGAGCTTGATAATTGATTATGTTTATATTTATTAAGTTGTTGAATCACGATATATATCTATTTAATGTGGTAATTCTAGAATTTAGGGTTGATCTTGATTCATAGCCTTGAAGGGCTACTTGTTAGGGTTTATACATGTTGATGAGGATTGTATATGAACTTGTGATTCACTTAGTTAGTGATGATCCTATGACTATTGTGTAATTGTGGTATTTATTCAAGATCCTTCTTCCCTATACCCTTACACTTGATTATGCATGAAGTATGTATGTATTTTTACGATAAGTTTGTTGTGTTGATTGAAAGGCCATTCTCATGAACACACTATGAATATAATGTGGAAGGTTTACTCACATATTGACGGTTCTAAGGTTGAAAGGACATTCTCACCTAATGAATCCATGATCTATTATGATACTATTTTGACTTGGGTGCCTAATGCATTCTTTCATGAACACGAACTTAAGTAAATACCTAATGTTACTTTTAAGGGCAATTATGCTCAGCACCGAGTGGATATGAGAATGAGATGGAAGCTTTTATGTTAGAAAGTCTGGCTTACCAATGTAAGCTATCTCATGAGATGGAAACCTTTTACATTAGAAAGTTCGGGTTTCTAGTAATAATCTCCTTATCCCATAACTATGTGCCCACATAGGTCTTTAGCTAGTGGATCCACCTAAAAGCTACTATGTAAGTTCTACCTTAGGCAAGTAGGACATATCTTTTTGGTGTGGGAGTAAGACACCGGATTCCATGTAGCTCACATGTTCTATGTCGGTTAATGTTATTTTCCCTATATGATACGAATATGAACTGTGATAAGAACATGGACTTTAATTATGACTTCTTAAGGGGTACTACTTAGTATGAGTGGGGTATGGCACTTCACTTATGCATTCCACAAGTAGGCTTTAAGAGGGTTTATGGTTAGGTTCTCTTATGTTATGAAGACTTATGGATTAGGTATGTATGAATGTTAAGGTTGAATTTACTTGTTACAAGTTATGAACATGAATGACTCCTTACTTATGTATGATGGTTATGGATGAGGCAAAAGTAAGATATGTATGTTGTTGGTGGCCTAATTGTGATACTTAGCATTTGGTAGGGTTATGGAATCTTACCTTTGCATTGCACTAGTATGGCTTTGGGTTGCTTATATGTTGGTTTGACTTATGTTTCTTTATAAATGTGCATAATGGCTTTCAAACTTGATAAATGCATGATTGCAACTAAATGTCCTTTTTATGCATGTTTTAAGTATTTTTATGCATGGCTTCCATACTTAGTACATTATTTGTGCTAACCCATATTTTCTACATTTACTATGAGTGTAGGTTCCGGTCGTTGAGATGTACTTCTTCTTTCAAGTGAAGCTTGGGTTGACTATTCGATAAGCCTGGTGAGTCCTTATGGTTCGAGGATAAGACATTATTCATTTCTAGCTTCTATTGTACTTTCTATTTTTGAGACTTTATTGATGTAAAGGGCTTTGACCGTGATTGTACTCTCTATTGTACTAGATGGTGATTGAGACAAGGTCTAGACTCTTATATTCGTTTATTAAAAAGAAATTGACTTCGATTGTAAAAGTTTTAAATTTTCCACATCATTTCTATGTACTTATGTTCATGATTATGTTAAGGGCTTGTATGAGACCCCTTCGGGGTCAAGTACGTCCTGTTACGTCTAGGGGTACCCCTCGGTCGTGACAGTCTTGGTTCCTATTCATTTCATGAGTCTGAAGATTACCAATCAGAGCATCCATCATCAGAACCTTCAGGTCCTTTGCTTTAGTGATGGCATCTACTTTGCTTGCCCATGACTTGGGAAGAATTCGAAGAATCTTCCTGACATGCTTACTGGGGTCGATAGGTTCTCCCAAACATCAAAGCTCGTTGGTTATGGAGGAGAATCTTGTACGCCTGTCATGAATAGTTTCCCCCTTATTCATTGTGAAGTTCTCATATTGGGTGGTTAGCATATCCACCTTCGATTCCATCACCTGCTCTGTGCCATCATGAGTTATTTTCAGACATTGCCAGATTTCCTTTGCCGACTCACAAGCAGAGATGCGGTTGTATTCTTCAACACCAATACCACACACAAGCAACTTCTTAGCTTTATAGCTTTTCTCGGTCTTCTTCTGTCCGCCTCGTTGTACTGTTGGCGAATCTTAGGAACAACTTTTATAATTTCTCCATCTTTCACCTCCACTGTTGGGATGAATGGTCCATCTAGCACAATGTCCCACAGCTCGCTGTCTTCAGCCATTAAAAAGTCATGCATCCTTATTTTCCACCAACTATAGAATTGATCGTTGAAATGAAGTGGTCTTTTTGACGATTGTCCTTCTTCTAGGTTCAGTGGTGCAGCCATCTTTCTACATGAGTTTCTCTCTTGGTGTTAACCAGCTAGAGAGAACCTGCTCTGATACCAATTAATAGAATACATGCATCCACTATCAGTCAACGGACCGGGTCCCTTGACTCAACAAGAACAGTAATAAAGCGCAAACAACAACCAGAAGACAACACAAGCAGTTTACGTGGAAACTTTCTTGCTCAAGGGAGTAAAACCACGACCTGTCACACAAGATTTTCAACTATTTTCACTAATCTCTTCGAGCAAAAGTGAACCACAAATATAACACCCAATGAGATTAAGCTATTAATCTCAAAGCTAAGTAATAACTCTATTACTTACTAAGCAGATACTACTCTGCCCACTAAGATATCAACCCTAGATAACTTAGAATTCAACTAAGCAGATACCACACTGCCCACTAAATCAACTATCTCCTAGATGACTTAGAATTTTAACTAAGCAGATACAACACTGTCTACTAAATCAGTTAACTCTAACCGATTTAGACTTTTACAAACCGAACAAGAGATTTGAATCCTTTATAGATTAGGAACAGATTTACAATGTAAGTATGGAAGATATAATCTTAAGACAACTAGACAACTTGCAGCTCTATCAGGTCCTGTTGCTCTTGAGGATAATACTTTTTGAAAGTGGGTCTTTGAAAATGTTCTTGAGGATTTTCAAGTTGCAAAACCTGAGGTTATGTCTATTGGACATAACCTTTATGAAGAATAGACACAACCTTCGAGGCCATGTCATTGGTCGAGGTTTCTGCCATAGTTGGAGATTGTGAACCAACCAGTTGTACTTTTTACAGCCTGTCATTTGTGTGTATATTGACATAAGGATCAGGTCCCTTTACAAGGTCCCATGGTTTCTCAAATCATCAAAACTGCAAATAACATTTTCCCCCTTTTTGATGATGACAAACTCCACACAAATGCCTTCATTTTATTCCCCCTATCAAACCTTGCCACTTGTTCATTCCCCCTGTCAAACTGCCTTTCCCAACCTAAGCAACCAATATTTTTTCCCCTTTTGGCATCATAAAAAAGGAACACAGTAAACCAACATCACAAGTAAGTTTTCAAAGCAAGATCATGGTCAGGGCAAACACAAACATAGTAAAAAGAACAAGATTAAAACAAGGATTAATCACAAGAAAACAGGAACCAACTTCATTGCACAAAAGGTAGCATTCAATACATTAATAATTAAACTCAAATTGAGAACCCCAAACACTGTCCACACAAAATAAAGACACAGGAAGGGAAATGGAAGGGCTATGTAGAAGGAGGCTGATGGGAGAGAGACTTGATAGCAAGAGTAAGATGAGTGTTTGTTGCATCATTATCTTTGATCAGTTTCTCTTGGAGAGCAGCATTATGTAACCTCAACTCTTTAACTACCTTAGTATCAGGTCCCTCAGTCTATGCTTTGAGCAGTTGAGCCTTCAATAAGGCAATCTCTGCATTCTTATTGCTCACTCGCACAGTCATCTCCTCCAATTCGTGCTTCAGTTGATTTTGTTCCATTACCAACTAAGATATATTGTTCAGTGGTCCTGCCCTCTCTTCGATACACTCACATTCGACCAAAGTATTCAAAGAGAAAGACGGTTTGGCAGTTCCAACAGTACCTAGTCCCACTGGAGGAGAATCTTGTATGCATGTCATGAATAGTTTCCCCCTCCTTCATTGTGAAGTTCTCATATTATGTGGTTAGCATATCCACATTTGATTCCTTCACCTGCTTTGTGCCCTCATGAGCTATTTTCAGGCAATCCCAGATTTTCTTTGCCGACTCACAAGCAGAGATGTGGTTGTATTCTTTAGCACCTATACCACACACAAGCAACTTCTTAGCTTTATATCTTTTCTAGATCTTCTTTATGTCCGCCTCGTTGTACTGTTCGCGAGTCTTAGGAACAACTTTTGTAATTTCTCCATCTTTGACCTCCACTGTTAGGATGAATGGTCCATCTAGCACAATGTCCCACAACTCACTATTTTCATCCATTAAAAAGTCGTGCATCCTTGTTTTCCACAAACTATAGAACTGGCCGTTGAAACGAGGTGGTCTTGTTGACGATTGTCCTTCTTTTAGTTTCAGTGGACCAGCCATCTTTCTACAGGAGTCTCTCTCTTAGTGTTAACCAGCTAGAGAGCACCCGCTCTGATACCAATTGATAGAATACGTGCATCCACTATCATTCAACGGAATGGGTCCCTTGACTCAGCAAGAACAGTAATAAAGCGCAAACAACAACTAGAAGACAACACAAGCAGTTTACGTGGAAACCTCCTTGCTCAAGGGAGTAAAACCACAACCTGTCACACATGATTTTTAACTGTTTTCACTAATCTCTTCAAGCAAAAGTGAACCACAGATACAACACCAAATGAGATTAAGTTATTAATCTCAAAGCTAAGTAATAACTCTAGTACTTACTGAGCCTAAGCAGATACCACACTGCCCACTAAGTTATAAACCCTAGATAACTTATAATTCAACTAAGCAGATACCACACTGCCCACTAAATCAACTATCTCCTAGATGACTTAGAATTTTAACTAAGCAGATACAACACTACCCACTAAATCAGTTAACTCTAACAGATTTAGACTTTTACAAACTGAAGAAGAGATCTGAATCCTTTATATATTAGGAACATATTTACAATGTAAGTACAGAAGATATAATCCTAAGACAACTAGACAGCTTGCAGCTCTATCAAATCCATGTTGCTCTTGAGGATAATACTTCTTGAAAGTGGATCTTTGCAAATGTTCTTGAGGATTTTCAACTTGCAAAAACTGAGGTTGTGTCTATTGGACATAACCTTTATGAAGAATAGACACAACCTTTGAGGCCATGCCATTGTCTGAGGTTTCTGCCACAGTTGGAGACTGTGCACCAACCAATTGTACTTTTTACAGCTTGACATTTTTGTGTATATTGACACAGGGACCAGGTCCCTTTATAAGGTCCCATGGTTTGTCAAATCATAAAAACTTCAAATAACACCTTTGCTAGAGCAACTAGGAAGGACAACCATGAGGGTTATTGAGTTAGGTTTTAACTGAAATTCTACATTATTCTCAGAGTCATTGTGTCTTTTTGTTGTTTGCATCTCATGTAACATAATAAATGTATCTTCATGGTATTCGCAAACTACGTATTCAATGAAACTATATCTTTACTCTTCATGTTGTCAAATATATGCTTTGATATATTTATCTTCCCCATCCTAGAATACAAGTCCATCAATGCATTTGGAACGTATTTTTCATCTGCAAAACCCAATTTAATAACATACCTATGGATGACTTCTTTAAGGGTAAATTCTTCACAATGTACACAAGTCGGAAAAACACTTGCGACAATGGTTGGGTGCGTACTTAACCCAGAAAATTCCATCATCTCTATAAATAACAGCAATGCCTCTATAAAGAATCCATTTTATGTGTAGCCAGCCAGCATAGCATTCCATATCCCAATGCTCCTTTTTAAGGCATTGTCAAAATCACGACGCCTACTTTCAACCTGTTGACAATTGCAATACATGTTAACTAATGAAGTATCAACAAATGAGTTCCCAATCGAATCATCATCCTTCAAGACGTAACACTGAATTTTCTTCCCAACATCCAGCAAAGTCAGATGAGAACAAGCAGGAACAACACTTGAAATTGTGACTCCGTCAGGCTTTACTTCTTCTTGAATCATGACTCTAAAGCTATCTAACGCCTCTCGAAACTGGTCATTCTGTGAAAAAGAACTTATAATAGTATTCCACAAAACAATATCTCTATCTACAAACAACTCAAAAACAGCTCTTGAATCATCCACCCTTTCTAGTTTTGCACATCAAAGCATTGTTTGTATAAGTCATCCTATCATCTATTCTCAAACCATACCCGCCTTAACCCATCAATCCTAGGCAAATTACTATAAGCAAGCGCAATGCTCACCAACGTAAACGAACTAACCTTAAATCCATCTAACCCTATCAACCTATTAGCCTCCAATGCTAACTCCCACTTCTCAAATTTACAAAGAGCATTTATCAAAGAATTCCAAGAAACTTGATCTTTGTGAGTAATTATATCAAACACTTTATAAACATCATCAATACTCCCACCACACCTCTATCAAACACTTTATAAACATCATCAATACTCCCACCACACCTCCCAAATAAATGTATAACAGAATTAGCCACAGTGATTGATGTCGTATCATACCCAAATTTAACAACAACCCCATATATCTATTTTCCAAGATTCAAGTCCTGAAGGCCAGTAGCAGCTTTTAGAACTGCAGGGAAAACAAAATTATCAGGCCTTACACCTTCAGAAGTCATCTGTATATATGTAAAGATTGCTTCTTTGAAGGAGTTTTAGCGTACTTGGGACCGAAGAGTATCAATCCATGAAGCTGCAGAGGGTGTTTCTGAGGTGGGTTCTTCTTGAAAATGAGTGTACTTATGGGTGATGAAGTTGAAAGTAGTTTTCTTGGTGGATTTTGGGTAAATGAATTGGAAGGTTGTTGAAGAGGAATAGAAACAGGGGAAGCAAAGAGTGTACATGTCTAAGCGAACATTGTTGTGAGAAAATTAAATCAAAGGTGTCAATTAAGTTTGGGTTTTGTTTTTTGTGACACTTTGACCAAGAAATGGTCAAATCCACTTTAAAATGTAATTAAGTAAATCTGGGATCAAGTTAATATTTTCAAAACTTTCTAATCTTTTATATAATACAAAAAAATACTTTATTTTTCAACTTTTATAATTCTATCCAAACCATTTAAAAAAAAGTAAAAGAAAATAGAATTTATCTTCTTCTTCTCCCAACGTTCTCTCTTCACTTCTTCTTCTTCCTTAGAAATCCAAAAATCCGACTATCAAAACAAATATTCTCCCCATTATCTTATCTTCCTCCTCATCTCCGGTCATGACTCTCTTTGAGCTGAAGATCGTGTTCGACTTAAAATGGGTAAGTCATTTTTTTGAAAGATTTTACAATTTTCGAACAATACTAAATTTTTTTCTTGGATTAATGAATAATAAATCATTCTATTGATGTGAAAATTGAATAATGGTGTAATGGTACCTATTATTTATTATTTTTGAAAGAAAATCAACTAACCCATTTAAGTACAATTTTTCTCTTAAATATTCATACTTGAAATGTAGTATGTGCATGACACTAATAAGGATTATCATAAATATTTCAATAGTTTATCTTTATACGCAATTTATCTTATACAAAATATTATTACTCAATTAATACTTGAGTAAGACTATCATATATAGAGAAGTAATTTTTCCATTTGATTGAAATCATATTATAAGTAAAAGCTAAAATCTATTTTTGAAATAGTGGATTTTATATCCTAACTTATAATTCGATGGACTATGTTTATGCCCATTGTTTTACCAAAATTAGAAAGAAACTCCTTCGTGAGGGTAAGAGAATAAAAAATGAAAAAATAAAGAAGAAATATCATACCTAAATCATGTAACTTTTTTCATAGTTGTTTATTATTAGTCTTTCCCACAACTTTTCATCATTGTTAACTCATGAAAATCATAAGAAAAACTACAAGTGTGAATTGTTGAATGATTTGTTATAATTTGTTCATCAACTCTTTCTTATGTGATATCTTGAATTTCGTTGAATTTTGAACTTAATCAACTGTTGCAAATTACCCTTGAGATTGTTTAAGAAGAAGAAGAGTACAAAACTTTAAAAAATTGTAGTTTAAAAGTGAGAGGAAACTCTTCTATTTATAGCTAACAAATAGTAGTATGAATATGTGTTAATTGTGCCTTATCAGAAAAGTTACAACCTTTCGAAAAAGTTACTGCTCATCAGAAAAGTCACAACACTTTGGAAAAGTCACAACTCATTGAGAAAGGCACAACCCTTTGAAAAAACCACAACCCTTCGGAAAGTCACAACTCATCGAAAATGTCACAACCCATCAAAAAAGTCGCAACCTTTTGGAAAAGTCACAACTCTTTGAAAAAACCACAACCCTTTAATGTGAAAATGAATCTATTTTTATTATAATACAAATAATTAAACTAATAAATAAAATAAATTGAATATTTTTAATTGGAGGTATTATAGTAATTTAACATTCAAGTTTGAGAGTTCATGCTTTTAAGATAGTATAGATAGATAGATATAGATAGATATAAATATTAGTACATATTCCAACAAAGTTGTCATATGTTGGAACGTCTCACCTATGTGTTAGGGCAACAAAATGGTCATATGTAGTAACAGAAAATTCATCTTTGGCAACATAAGATTCATATGTGGCAACAAAAGATTCATTTGTTGCAATAGAAGGTACATCTGTGGCAATTTATTTGTGGCAACATAATGTCCATCTGTGGCAATAGAATGTCCATCTGTGTCAACATAAGTATAAATTTCTACCCATTATTATTTTATAATCAATTGTAAACTCTCAATATATTTTTATTTACCTTGTAGATCAAATGACACAAGAAGCTTCATCTATGGCAACAACTCAATCTTTTGTTGGTGTTGCTTCCTCTTCTAACATCAAATGCTCTATTTGTCTATGCAAAAAATATGAGCAGCAACATGATTATTTGATTAGTCATGTTAAAGAACTCACTAATATTTTTAAGAAAATGACTTATAATATTGATGTCCATAAATCCAAGAAGATTTCACAACCTTTGAAGTGTAGGAGGTTAAAAAAATCTATTTCTCAATCACTATCTATAATTAGTAAAAGAAAAAAATCAATGAATACTGCTCCAATAGCACAATCAACCCCAAAAGGCAAGGAGAAAGAGAAAGAGAAGGAGAAGGAGAAGAAGAAAAAATAGAAGCAGAAGCAGAAAGAGAAAGCGAAAAAGAAAGAGAAGAAAGTCGTCAGTTGTGATGTGAAGCAACAATATCCATTTGAAGGTTTTAACATTGACGACGAAGGTCCAACTGAACTAATGTTATCCTTATCGCAATGGATAAACGAGGGTCTTTACAAGCATCATGCAAAAAAGTAAAGTCGTTCAACTATTATTAGTATGTATTCTTGTTGTCCACTAAATAATTATTTATAATGATTACACAATTGCAGAAGAGACAAGGACGATCACTACTTAGCAAACAGCTCGAATCTTGAGTTCAAACAACTTAATTTTGTAGTTGCATTTCCAAAGAAGAAGGACTGGTTCTACGTAATGTTTCAACCCAATGGGTGTTAGACTGATTAGGTAAATTCATGCCCACTTTTATGTTTTGATTAAGACATGAATACATACAAATAAATTGATACAGAAATACACTTGTTGATGCATCTGTGCAGCATGTGGATGTCATTTTATGCTATTTGCGGAAGAAGTCGAAGCAACAGAGTCATTCTAAAAATCGACATACCACTACTAATTATTTTTTCAAAACATACATTGACAATGCCAATGTTGTTCCGAAAATGAGTATAAAATTATTGACATTATCAAAGGGTTTGGTATACCTGCTGGACTGCCTTGGCACCTCATAAATGAGGTTTATGTCCCTATAAATTGTAATGGGGAGTTTCATTGGCTCTTGGCAGTCGTTGTATTGAAGGAACAGTGCATAAAGGTGTATGATTCGATGTCCTCATCTAGGACTAACAGAAAATTGTGCTTCGAGATTCAAAAGTTGCCTACAATATTGCCAAAGTACCTTGAATCCAGTGGAAAGTTCTTGAATCTTACCAAGGAAAGAACAAATCTCACTCATTTGAAGTCATACATGTTACTGGTATTTCCCAACAAGCAAGCAATAGTCTGTAAGTATCACATTATTTTTTTGTCTTACCACTATTGAAATGTGATGTTATTAGGTTTATTATATTTTCTAATTGATGATATACCATGCAGAGATTGTGGACTTTTTATTGCTGCATACGCTGAGTTTTTTAGTGTTGGACTACAAGTACCATCTTAAGAAATTATTTCTCAAACCCTTCGCATGAGATATGTTTCACTCCTATGGAGTTATGGGATTTTAAAGGCTCAAAGTGGCTATGTTAGTAACAATGAAGACCCACAGAGGTCTAGACCTAAAAAGAGCAAAGTTCGATGAAAATGTTGTGATTATCACCGTTGATTAGATATAGTTTTGATGGTTATGTATACCATTGTGAATTACTTTTTTGTTGATAAGTTGTAAAAATAACTAGTTAATATTAATGATTATTATTATTTTTATTTTGTTGGAACAAATGTCAATTATGTTGGAAAGGAACAAATGTGATATTTGTGGCAACATATATAACCTCTGTTGTAAAAAAAATCACAGAATTATCTGCATGTGCCCCAACATAAAGGAGATATGTGGCAAGATATGTCACAAACAAGAGATATGTGACAACATATGTCACAGAAAAAAGATATGTGGCAACATATGTCACTTTGAATTGTCATATGTTGCAACATTATATTGTCAAAATTCAAAAAAAAAAAAAGTTGAAAACAATCGTCCTTCATTTTCCCTCTCTCCTCTATAAAACGTCGCTTCATATTCCAAATTTAATTTATTTTTACTAATTTTTATTTTCTTTTCTCTTCTTTTCTTTTCTCTTCTTTTCTTTCATCTCTTCTCTTCTCTCTTGTTTCTCCATTATTGTTCTTCTCCACAGATCCAGTTGTTGCGATATTTTCTACAGCATCACTGGTAATCTGTTGCGATATTTTCTACAACAAGTCATTGTTGCCCTCATCATTTCTAATTTATCGTTGATATCTTCTCAGGTAAAATTTAATCAAGGTTTTATAATACTTACTGGTATTAAATCAGGATATTTTTAATGGTTTATCACTTATTTGTTTGTAGGATGGTTGGTTTGATTGGTTGTTATTCCTTTTGAAATATTATCTTATTTCAAAAAGCTTAATTTGTAGTTGGTTGGTTAGGGCTTAGGATTTAGGAAGGTTTTTGTGGTTTGTTGGTTGGTTCATGGTATTGAATCGTATTTGTTGTTTGTGTTGTTGTGTGTTGTGTTGTGTGTTGTATTGTTGTGTTTGGTTGTTGTTATTTTTATTAAGAAATATTTGATTTTGTGGTTGTAGGTACAAATATAATGTCTCCTATCAAAATAAAAATTGTATTAACAAATGCAACAATTGACAAAAAGATCCAAAAGAGGCCTAGGACTAAAACTTGTAGGATGAAGAATGAAAATTCAACTTCCACTCTTTTAGGAGAACTTTCATCTGAAGCAGTTTCTTCTTCTCAAGTAAAACTAGAATTTTCTCAAAAAGAATATGAAGAAAGAGAAGAAGAAGAAAATGAAGTTGAGGAAGAAGAATGAAAAAAAATGAAGTTGAGGAAGAAGAATGAAAAAAAATGAAGTTGAGGAAGAAGAAGAGAATAAAAAAGAAGTTGAGGAAGAAGAAGGAAAAACAAAAGAAGTTGAGGAAGAAGAAGGAAAAACAAAAGAAGTTGAGGAAGAAGAAGGAAAAAAATGAAGTTGAGGAAGAAGAAGAGAACAAAAAAGAAGTTGAGGAAGAAGAAGGAAAAAAAATGAAGTTGAGGAAGAAGAAGAGAACAAAAATGAAGTTGAGGAAGAAGAAGAGAACAAAAATGAAGTTGAGGAAGAAGAAGGAAAAAATAAAGAAGTTGAGGAAGAAGAAGGAAAAAATAAAGAAGTTGAGGAAGAAGAAGAAAAAAAATGAAGTTGAGGAAGAAGAAGAAAAAATAAATGAAGTTGAGGAAAATGGGATCAAAATTGTCAATGCACACACTTTTCCTGTCCATTTCCAGCATAATGCTACTAATGATAGCATTTTAAGGTTAGCCATGGAAAAATCTTTCAACTCCTTTAGGACCATACTCCAGCAGAATGGTTTGGAAGATTTTTTTAGGAATAGTTCTTTTGGTCAATATCTTAATTTGCCAAAAAAAAAATAATGCACGTTTTCAAATGACTATGATCTATGAACTTCTGAAAAGATGGTTCATTTTTTAGAATAATGAAAAGAAGGATGAGGTGTTAATTAATTATTGTGGCATGCCACTCTTCTTTGATAAAAGAGAGTTTGCCATAATTACAGGTTAAAATGTCATTCTCCTTCTGAGAAAATCCCTGAATTCACATTAAAAAAATAACCACGGAGACGAAAGAAAGGAGAAGCACAAACAAGTAATGAGCAGTCAACTGAAGAGCATGACTTGGTGTCCCTTGTTGGCCCAAGCTTCAAAAATCCCCAATTGATATATTTGTTAAATGACAAGGATACAACAAAGAAGCACAAGGAGTCATTGTGCTTACTTTGCTTTGTACATAATGTACTTTTGGCCAAAGATGTCAACAACAACACACCCCTTAAATTGATGAAGTTATCTGAGAATATTGAGACTTTCAACAACTATCCTTTGGGTCATGACAGTTATGAATTAACTGTCAAATACTTGTTGGCTTCTTTATCTCCAAAGGCCAATAACTTATTTGGTTTTTCATGGGCTTTCATGGTAAACATAAATGTTCATAATCTTTTTATATTTTATTTAATAATTCAACATTTGATTTGTGACATATTTTCTTTTTTTTATAGGCTTGAACATTTGAAGTCATTCCTCATTTGAGGCATCAAGTAACTGGAGAAGAAGAAATTTCATCTCCAAGGATATTAAGATGGTTGAGAGCAAAATATATCAAAAATCCTTCAGATCTTTTTAACCCTCCTCATGATGCAGTTAGTTAGTTGTTATATTACACCCATATGTTGCAACATATCACCCATTTATAGCAATATGTGACCCAAATATTGTTATAGATGACTCATATGTTGCTACAGATGATCTATTTGTTGCAACATGGGACATAAATATTTCTACAGTAGTCAATATGTTGCAACATATCACCCATCTATAGCAACCTATGACACATTTGTTACAACATCTAATCCAAATATTTCTATGGATGACTCATTTTTATAATTTTAGATTGTGCATCCATGACTTGTCCCAACAGAAAAGAAATTGCAAATGTCATCTCTGATTACTTTAGGGTTGATTGAAATCTTATTTGATCCTGTAGTGGATATAGTTAAAAGAGAATTGCTTAGAGCAACAACCATCAAAAGAGCAAGATTTGATGATCAGCAATTAGTTGTTTTTAACGAGGATGATATGGTTTATGCGGCTGTAAGGGCTGGTGTTAATATTGGTGTTGGTGCTAGTATTGTTGTTGGTGTTGGTTTTGGTGGACTAAGTGTTGGGGGCTACCTCTTGTAGTCGATGCTCTGACTTTCTACGTGAGAAGTGCAAGAAATATGATGAAGATTTTATCATGTATCTTCAAAAATTGAGTTAGGCTGTGAATGAATTTAAAACCAAGAGGGGGGTCAAGGTCATTCCACCAAAGAATGTTCAAATCCATATACTCCATAGGCCAAGAGGATAAAAAAATCCTTTATCAAGGCAATACAAAATTTGAAGAAGTAAATATTTGGAGAATTGTCAATGGTCGTAGGAGAGAAACTGTTGGAGCTCAAGAAAGTGAATCTTTATAAGTGTGTGCCTATAGCTCAAAAGAACAAACTGTTGGAACTGATGAGAGAAAAGGATCTGCATGTACACTACGACATGCATTATTTTAGTGAAAATGATTTTAGGACCATGAAAAGCATTGATATTTGGTGGGAATACTTAGTAATTTTTCTCTATTATACTAACCTTCAATTTATAATGTTTGTTTGTTTTATCTTTTCAATCATTACTCTTCTTTACTCTTTAATATTATTTTTTATTTCAGTATATTGATAAAATTATTAGCCTCATGCGGAAGAGGTATTTGAGATACCCTCAGCACTATGATTTCATAGATAGCATCATGGATCTCAACTTCTATACCAACTTTAAACAAAGGTATGACAGTTTGAGCGATGCGGCAACAAAAGTTGGTGGCAGAAGCTTTACACAGTTAATTAATGAGTTTCTATGGAATGAAGATATGATTGACTACATCAGGGGCATTAGACCATATCCTGGAGGCATGGATTGGATTGGTATAAAAAGTATTTTGGCAGTATGAACCTGAACAAAATTCATTTTGTGACTATTGAGATCCTATTGCACGAGGGTCACATGAATGTTTATGACTGCAACCTAATGGGTATGGAACATGCCATGATTTTTACATTCATACAACTTGTGTTCGAGTTGTTACCAAGCTTGTTGAAGCAAAGTGGAATAATGAAGCATTTTTCAGATAAGTTCCTCAATGAACCATGGGAATTTGAAGGTCGATTGGAATCCATGGTAAAAAAAATAACACCAAAGCCGCGTGCGGGTCATATTCACTTGCATTTATCAAGCATTTGCTTACCAACACAGCAATTCCACCTCCCTAAACCCTGTTGTGTGACAATGCAGTTGGTCGAATGCAATGGAATTGGGCTGTTGGAATAGTATCTAGGAGCTTAGAGCCTTGACAAAGTGTTTGTAATTAATGACAATATTTTATTTTATTTGTTATATTATGTTATCTTATATTGAGAGCAAGTACATAGTATGTGATGTTATATTGAGAGCAAGTACTTAATCAAATGTTGCTACATAAGGGTAATATGTTGCAATATTTAAGGCATTTGTAGCATCATATAAGTCATATGTAGCAATAGATGGGTCATCTGTAGCAACATATGTCTCATATGTAGCAATACATTGGTCATCTTTAGCAATATTTGAGTCACATGTTATAACATATGGGTGATATGTTGCAACATTTGAGGCATCATTTGTAGCAACAAATAAGTCATTTGTAGCAACACATATGTCTCATATGTAGCAACATATAGGTCATCTCTAGCAACATTTGAGTCACATTTTACTACAGATGGGTGATACGTTGCAATATTTGACTCATACGTAGCACCACATATGTAATCTGTAGAAACATATGTCTCATATATTGCAATATTTGACTCATATTATGTTATGCTAAGAACAAGTAAAAATATTGGAATAGGAGTGCAAAACTCTGTTTATTTATTTCCACAACTATGATAATTTTAATGGTTGTACACAACTACATAAAAAATTTCCATCCTCCACAGTATTCTTCTTCTTGGTAATGCTTAAAAATAGAAAAAAACCACAACAATCAACACAAATATTAGCTTCCAATTGTTACAACATTTTGTCTTCTTCTCCTTCATCACCCATTTGTTACTTCTTTTAATATGACTTTCATCATCAATTTCCAACTCCTTAATTCTCTTCGTCAATCTCAGAATAACGAACTTGGAACGTATATCAACATCTTCACGGTCCCTCCATCTAAAGAAGTTGCATGCATTCTCCTAAAATACACACCACAAAGAAATTTAAATTTTAAAAGAATAAAATAAAGACAATCTCCAAGTCTCCAGACCAAGATGTAGAAATGTACATACACGATAGCGTGGACAAGATTAAAATCTTTGACCATGAAGTTTGCATTGAAAGTAAGTTTCCATGTTTGCAACAAATTTTTACACCCAACATGGGATCATTCTCATCATTACAAATTTGATTCAATATTGCATTTGACATTATATCAAAAGTAACAAAAACAAACAAAACTCATTCATAAGATCTAGAGTATTGAGGCTATATTTAAAGAACTCATTTGTACCTAATGGCTATATTGCAAAATTAATGATTTCATTGATTTGACAGTACATGACATTACTTAAATTTGGTTTAACCAAACTTTTATAAAGTACTTATGTGTTTTAAGTTGTAGCAACATATGTCAATTATGTATACATGCAAGTAGTATCACCATTAATAGAGAGGAATCAAGCACATAACTTGGCAAACATCAACATGCCATTGATAGTTGATATAGTGACATGCAAGGCTAGGATAGGCTACATATCCATATTTACAAGGCATTAACGCCAGCAAAAATAATAAAATTTACATCTGAAATACTCTAGCCCTATACTACTACTTCAGCCAGCAAAAAAGGACTTGACTGGAGGATCTGGAGTCAACATTGAGCGATTAAACTTGGAGGGGCATCACCATTCTTTCTTGAAGGGTGGTGAATTAGAGCTACCCATGCACTATGTCACAAGACCACCTACAGAAAAACAAACAACCATAGTTAGCTACCCCATGCACTCCGTTACCAGACCAGACAGGATGTTATAAAGTAAGAAGACTTACCAAATGATGAAGCTACCCTCCATTAGACAAGATCCGACAAAAACAAACATCGACCCATCCACTAAGAACACACACTTGAAGAAGACATCATATTAACTGAGAATAACATAATTACGTTGATCACCCACAACAAGAGCATGCAGAGACTTAAATTTATCCAAGGTGGTAACATCTTCTCAGGAAAATTTGAGTGAGAGGAGGATAAAGAATAAAGGAAAGAAAATAAAACGAGAGCTTTTTTTGTGAGTAAATTGTGAATTAAGGAAACCCTAACCTAAGTATTAACCCTTTTATAATGAATGAGAGTGAGTGGAGTGTGTGTTAGTGGAGTGAGGGGAGTAGTATTCTAGAATGATCTGTTACATGTTGTATTAGGTCACAATTTAATTGAATTAACATCAAAAAGCATATTTTAGAATATACATATGTTGCCACATATGACATATCTGTTGCAATTTCTGCTGCAAAATTTAATATTTAATTCAACATAACTGCATATGTTGCCATAGATGACATATGAATGATGGGTTAATTGATAAATTGAGCAATGAAAAAATGTCAAATTGGACCATATTTTAATACTTTGGACCATAATTAAGCAATAAAAAGATGTTGTAACACTTAGTCATTGTATGATGAACTAGTGGTATGATAGTATTTGTAAAAATAATTGGTAGAATTGATAAAGGTTGTTGTATTATACCATAATTTTGTACTTAGACATGTTGTAGGACTATATATTAGTGTTACATATTGCATTAGGTCACAATTTAATTGAATTAACACCAAAAAACACATTTTAGGATATACATATGTTGCCACCCATGACATACCTGTTGCAATTTCTACTGCAAAATTTAATATTTAATCGAACAAAACATGTATATGTTGCCACAGATGACATTTGAAGGATGGTTAATCGATAAATTGAGCAATTTAGCAATGAAAAAATGTAAAATTGGACAAAATGAGAACACTAAGAATAAACAGAAAACAAATATGTTTAGATTAAACATTTTATAAAGAACAAATTCAAAAATCAGTGCGAAACACAAAAAGGTCACATTTTTCCCCATGAATTTGCAAGTAATGTACATATGTTGTCACATAAGACAATTTAATTAATACCACACTGCGGTATAAGGCAAAATTTACAAACATAATCTAGTTCTAAATCACAACTACATAATTCACAACGAACGCGCTTATGTTGATGAACACTACAACAAATGAGTCTTTCTCCCAACAAATGAGGTTCTGGCACCCACTTTCTACCTAAAAAAATATCGCAACTTCTGTCGACATCTTTTGAGTTTTATTGTCTCTGTTTTTTTCATGTTGGCAATGAACATTAAGCCTTCTCTCATGGATTCACCGCTCTTGAAGATTGAAATTATGGCAAGCGCATATGATGCACCAATGTGGCATCTGGCTGCTGCTTGATTAACCATTCTCAATGCATTTGAATCGTTATGGTTGAAATAATCAAAGTACATAAGAAATAACACATTTAAAAGACAGAATACATTGATAATAACGTGAATACATATGAAAAACATTAAAAATTACCACGCCTTTTATGTATAAGGCTTCTAAATTCCCCGATACTCTGCACATATCCAGGAAAGAAGTGGATTTTCGAACTACTGACCAACGGTTCAATGGCCATATTTAATCAGGAAAGTTGACCAACGTTACCTTTTGATAAACAGAAGGTTCATTAGCGACTTGATTGAGGACCCTGGAACTGAGAAATCAAATCAAATTAAAGAGCAAAAATTGATTAATACATACATACCTTAATTTCACATTCATTAAATCTTTGAAGGAGTTGTAAATAATTCTTTCAACAATATCAATTAGTGGACACCTTGGAAGGGATTCAATGTAGTTTTTACTCCTAATCATTTTTGAAGATTTATTCTTTCTTCCCATCTTGGAGAAAATTAAATGAAAGGACCTTCTGCTGGGTTCTTCTTATATAATCTCAATGTAATGAATGTGAAAAGTAGCAACTTGTGAAGATGAAGAGGCACTTTTGACTTTTCAATTGCAAGTACTTATTATTTTGAAAAAATAGTAAAATATGAAGAGTTGTAATTAATGAAGGTTATTGTATTAAATCATAATTTTATACTTAGACATGTTGTAGAACTATATATTAGTGTTACATGTTGAATTAGGTCACAATTTAATTGAGTAAATACCAAAAAGCACATTTAGGGTATACATATGTTGCCACATATGTCATATCTGTTGCAATTTCTGTTGAAAAATTCAATATTTTATCCAATAGAATGTGCATATGTTGCCACAAATGACATTTGATGGATGATCAAAATGAGAACACTATGATAAAAAAAATAGATTAAAATACATAAGTACCCCTCAGCCTATATCCGAAATTCCTGAGACACACCTAATCTTTTCTAAGGTCCCATTATCCCCCTAAACTTATTTTATATATAATTTTTTACCCCTTTTCAGCCTACGTGGCACTATCTTGTGGGCCCAGCGCGTGTTGAATTTTTTTCAAGAATAGTGCCACGTAGGCCGAAAAGGGGTAGAAAGTTAATTAAAAAATAAGTTCATGGGGGTAATAGGACCTTAGTAAAGGTTAGATGTGTCTCAGGGATTTCGGATATAGATTGGGAGGGTACTTATGCATTTTCCCAACATTATATAAAGAACAAATTCAAAAATCAGTACAAAACACAAAAAGGACACATTCTCACCATGAATTTTCAAGTTATGTACATATGTTGTCATAGATGACAATTTAATTAATACCACACAGTGGTATAAGGCAGAAATTTAACTACATAATGTATTTCTAAATCACAACTACATAATTCACAATGAATATCATCTTCATTGTCACTTTCCCTAGGCCAACCATTCTTGTTAACGTTTTGCTCATGTTGATGAACAGTGCAACAAATGGGTCTTTATCCCAACAAATGAGGTTTTGGCACCCACATTCCACCTAAAACATATTGCAACTTGTGTCGACATCTTCTGAATTTTAGTGGCTCCGTTTTTTCATGTTGGCAATGAACATTAAGCCTTCTCTCATGGATTCACAGCCCTTGAAGATTGAAATTATGACAAGCACATAGGATGCACCAATGTGGCCACCGTTTGCTTATTGATTAATCATTCACAATGCATTTGGATCGTTATTGTTGAAAAAATCAAACTACAGAATAAATAACACATTTAAAAGGCAGAATACATGTGATAAAAACATGAATACATACGAAAAACATTAAAAATTATCATGCCTTTTCTGTATAAGGCTTCTAAATTCCCGGATGCTCTGCACATTTTCAAGAAAGAAATAGATTTTCAAACTTCTGACCAACGGTTCACCGGCCATCTACAATAAGGAAAGTCGACCAATGTTACCTTTTGATATACAGAAGGTTCATTTGTGACTTGATTGAGGATCGTGGAACTGAGAAATTAAATCAAATGATTAGGAATTCAAATTAAAAAGCGAAATTGATTAATACATACATACCTTAATTTAACATTCATTAAATGTTTGAAGGAGTCAGAAGCAATCCTTTCAACGATATCAATTAGTAGACGCCTCGGAAGGAATTCAATGTAGTTTTTACTCCTAGTCATTTTTGAAGATTTCTTCTTCCTTCCCATTTTAGAGAAAATTAAATGAAAGCTTTTGTTGTGTTCTTATATAATCCCAGGTATTTAATGAATGTGAAAAGTTGCAACTTCTGAAGACGAAGAGAAGAGAACAGACAACTTTTGACTTTTCAAATACAAATACTTATTTTTTGAAAAAAGGGTAAAATATGAAGAGTTGTAATTATTATTTTTCTTAATAGTTGTTCCAATGACAGTAATGATTGATTGTTCACATATCTTACACGTAATTATTTATTAGAAATATGTTGAAACAAATGTGTTTTCTGTTGTACTTGTAACACATAATTAACATATGTTGGAGCATATGCATTATTATGTTGTAAGATCTAATACATAATTGATATTTGTTGAAACAGATGTGTTATTCTATTGTACTTGTAACACATAATTGATATATGTTGGAACATATGCAATATTCTGTTATAAAATCTAACACATAATTATTATATGTTGGAACAGATGCTATATTTTATTGTAAGTAGCAACACATAATTGGCATGTGTTGTAATAGATACATCAGTTCAAAATAAAGCATACATTTTAGCATAACATAAGTTGATTCAAATTAAGATAAGAAGTTAGGAAACATCATCTTCAAATAAAAAAGAACATTCATTAAAATTCAACAAATCATATGGAGTATTTCGATTTGGGCATGTAGTTCTTTTGTGGCCAAAGTCCCTACATACGAAACACTTATTTTTCTTGTTGAAAATGATTCACCAACTCCACCCCGTCTCTTATATCCCCTTCTTCCAGGTTTGCTTGGATCAACATATGGAGGAGGTATTTCTCTCTCTATGATATCCAAAGGGACAATCCAAGAATCTTCAGGTGGCACCAGGTGAATTTCCTCATAATATGCAATTATGTATTTTCCACTGAATAATATGGAGAGGAGTACTCATAAATTTTACTTTCAAAATCGGCACCATATTGGGATCGAAGCGCTGTCATGGCATGTGGACAAGGTATTTTGTCTAAGTCAAAAATTCTACAAGTACAAGTTCTTCTTTGTAGATCCACCATAGCAATATCACCATGACCAGTGACACTGAATTTGTAGTTAGCGATTTGATGAGCCAACAACTTGTTGCCCGCGTTGACATACTTTGATATGTCTTTTCAATTGAAGGAACAAATCTATTTGCAGTTCACCCATATGCCTCTGGTGACATAAAAGTGTAAATCTCCTGTTTATTTCATCAAATAGAGAGGCAATGGGAAATTCTCTTTCAACATCAAACATAGCATTCACCGACTCCGCGATATTTGATGTCATAATGTTATATCTACACAACAAAAAACAATCAAAATATATAAAATTACAATAAACTCAAACGAGATGGTATAGACAATAATGTACCTATTTCTCAACCAAAATTCCCTTCTCCATGTGTGAAATCCAATATGTTTAAGAATTTCAGCCGCCTTTGGTACCAAATCTCTTATTTGATTGAAATGGTCATTGAACTCACATCTATCGTACGCCTTTACTGCTTTATAAAAATGGGACACTACCTTTGAATTGCGAAAGTTATTACGAATATTTTCCCCAAAGCGTCTAATGCAACAACCATAATGAGATGCAGGGTAGATAGTAGAAACCGTCTTTCGAATACTTGGATGCCTATAAGAAATAATGTACAACTAATCAATATCATCTACAAAGCTTCTTATATTTTGAAAAAAATATTCATATGAGGCATCGCATTCCTTGTCCACAACACAAAAAGCCACTAAAAATATATGATTCTCAGCATCTTGTGCCACCGTCGATAGCAAAACTCCTTCATACTTGCTCCTGGAATGTCCCATCAACGGCTATTAATTTTTTCATTTCTTGAAAACCAATTATCCAAGCGGCTTATGATACAAAAAAGTACTTGAACCTCCTATTTTCATTGAGCGACAATGTCGTCTTGCTTCCTGGATTTGCAACTTCAAGCATATAATGGTACACATTAAAAAATGCATATCGATGCTCATGTGTTCCCCTAATCGAAGACTTAGCATGCTCCATGCCCTTATAAATCTTCCAATAGATTATTTTACAATTCAATTCTGTGCGGAATTGATTTGACATGTCTCTTGTGGATAGGTCTTTACCATTGAAAAACCTATTTTCAAAGTACTTACCTATGATTTTTGTCGTGGCATGCGGATTATGGCTTGTAAGATGTTCTGAACCACACGTATGATACTTTTCATAAATTCTAATGACAAACTTGTCGCTACTTGTAAATTTCATAATCCTCAGCCACCAATTGCACTCCGAATATGAACATTTAAAAGAAAACATATTACGAGAATTGATCACCTTTTTCAATCTAAAATCTTTTTTCAAGCAAGTAATTTTCAATGAATTTGCTAGTTCTTGCTTGTTCTTGAATGTCATTCCCTTATAAAAAATGGTTTCATCATCTCTAACATTATTCACAAATGATGATTAAGAAGAAGCTGGATTGTTGCTGTCAATAATAGGTGTAGGAGTATTGTAGCTCTCAAAGTCCGGCACTTCATATTTTCCAATTTCATCATCGTGATTATTCATGTCCACAACATCAAATTCATCATTTAACATATGTTGTTGGTCTTCTTCTAGCTTATGATTCTCCTCAATAGAATTTTCATCCACATAGACTCTTAATATGGGTCTCACTGCTCCTCCCTAATAAACAAGCAAATTAGGTTGATCAGTTATTTTAAAAGGTAAGACTTTCTCTTTATGAATTTTTTTTGGAATGTAGCTCATGACAACATCTTTCGGTTGACAATTGAATCCACATTTTTGGATGACTAAATTCACAAAATCATCATGCAAAATATTTTTTTCGACAATTATCCATACCGATCCTCCCCATTTCTTATCATCCTTCCAATGCCAAATATATTGATTTTTCTTCTCGATCCATTCACCACGACAATCAATCCCTACATATAATTCCTCAATTTATTGTACCTGAAGATATTAATTAAAAAAACAATTAGTACTAATGACGAAATGTGTAAGTCATACAACATATGACTATTCTGTTTCAATATGTAAATTATATGTTGCTACATATAACTGTTCTATTATAGCTACTCTATTGCGATATAACTATTTTATTGCGATACATAAATCACATGGTGTAACAAAATGTGTAAAACATATGACTATTTTATTACGACATGTAAATCATATGTTGTTACATATAACTATTCTGTTGTGACAAATAAATCACATTTGCAACATGTGTAATTTATATGTTGCAATATATGACTATTCTATTGTGAAATGTCCTTGTCATTTGTTTCTAGATATAACTATTCTGTTGCAACACATAAATCACAAGTTGTAACAAAATATATAAGTAATATGTTGCAATATATGACTATTCTATTGCAACATGTAAATTATATGTTGCTACATATAACTTTTCTGTTGTGGCAAATAAATCACTTGTTGTAACATGTATAAATTATATGTTGCAACATATAGTTATTCTGTTGTGAAATATAAGTCTTATGTTGCTACGTATAACTATTCTGTTGTGACATGTAAGTCATATATTGTTATATGTAATTGTTTTGTTGTGACATATAAATCACATTGCAATATGTGTAAGTTATATGTTGTAACATATGACTATTATGTTGCTACATATTGCTATTTTGTTGCGATACATAAATCATATGTTATAACAAAAAGTGTAAGATACATTATCATCATATGACTATTCTGTTGCGACATGTAAATCATATGTTGCAACATATATAGCCATCTATTGGACACGCGAATGTAAATTATTGAAAAAATTGCAGGTTATACCCAGATGATGATGAATGACTCAAAGAACTATTAGTTTTACTTACAAAATAATGGGGTGTGAACACAATCACTTATGAAGTAATTTCAATTGATATAGAACGAAATTTGGTTCACTGATTAGATTAGCTAAATCTGATAGAAGAAGAAGCACAAGGAATACCAACCAAGACCAACAATGTACGAACACGAAGAAGAAGATGAAGAGAACGAGAAGAAAGGCAAGCAAGCAAGAACGAAACAGAAGAAGAAGAAGATGAGGAATATGGCGGGAGGCGGGGGAAAAGAAGCTTTTATTTCCCCTTTTGGTTCCGCTCGCTGGCCTCCCTCCAGTTTTGGTTCCCACCAAAATTGGTTAAATTAGGTTTTAGTCATTTACCCTTTTACCCCTCATTTAATATAATGAACCAAACTGCCAACTTATAAACTTAAGGGCAACTTCACAATTCTTAATCCTTAATCACATAATTGTCACTTACACTCAATAATTAAGACTTATGTCACCGCCATTTTATTTTGACACCTTTTTGTCACCCTTAGTTCAAAGTCCCGGGTTTCTGAGAAAAATGGGAGAGGGAGGGAGTCAATTCCTAATAATAAAAGTTTATAAGTAGATTTTAGTATTTTGTTGGGAAAAGACCATGGCTACTTATATGGAGTATTTTTGAAGCTTATATGATGAGTTTACTATTTTATTTCTATTAATTGATAGGGACCAAATATATTTACTTATTATATTTTTTAAATATATTAACTCAATGTTGATAAATTGAGGGTATAATAGAAATAGTTGTCATTCCTTGATTTGTCAAAGATGACAAATATTTAACAAGTAAATAGAGACTGAGACATTATCTTTTATGTTTGTATCTAAATTGGATTTGTGTTAGAGGTGATTATAAATATTGAAAAGTCCAATTGAATTGAATTAATTCGATTCTTTAGTTCAAATTTTGTGATTTGGATATAATTTTTTAATCCTAAAGTATGATTCTTCAATTTGATATTTGGTTTAAGAGTTTCAAAACTTTAGTGTAACAAGGAATCGAACTTTTGAAAATTAAAACTTTGATCATTTATTAATAACTCTATTTTATAGGCATTTTCACGAATAGTCAGCTATAAAAATGACCAAATGTTTGCAAATTAAGCTTCAATATTGATGCTTGATCTCTCGAGAACAACAGTAAATTAAATCTCTCAAAACTTAATTAACAAATGGAATGGATCAATATTCAATTTAAGAAACTCAAGAATATTGAGCTCCTTTGCAACTGTTGTTGGGAATAAGAGACTATCTTTGTACGTTGTATGATAGATTGATTTGATTATGTATAATTAGTTGTGTCAAAGGTTCCTAAAATAATCACAAAGAGATGAAAATAATGTGTTTTTTATCAACTTAATTATTAACACTTAGAATTTTCAAAGTTATTGTTCTACGTTGGAGGAATTTTATATGATAGTAGGATATTTCTTCTTAATTATCTTCTCTTAATGTATTATCAAGTTTAGTTTATAATGTTTATTTAATTTTTTTCGTGTTTAGTGCTTGTTGTTGCTCTAGTTCTACCATCTAATTGTTTATGTATTATGATTTCTTTAGAAAAATAATGATGCATATATTTTTTTCATAATCCAAAATTCAAAAGATCGAGAGCTTGACTCTAATAAGTCTAATTCGTGTCATATAGAATTCAGAAAAATTGCTCTTACAATTATTTTTTCGTGCCTATAATTTAATTGAATGTACTTTATGTATACATGATTGATAACTAAAAGTTAAACTAATCACATTAAAAATGATTTTTTTTCTTAATTAAAAAAAAATGTTGATGTATTTGGTCGATTCAAAAAACAATCTCTATTCGATTGACGATTTAGATATCCAGTAATAAAACAAATAGTTAATTCACACAAATGTTCGTTATAAGTCTGTATTTAAATTATGTATTTACATTGAAAAGTTTTAAAATCTATTTTTTTTAAATATTATTTTAAATAACATTTAATTTGACTCAAATATTTACTTATATATTATTTAATATTACTAACAAAACATCGCATCTTCTAACATTTGTAATAATAAAAATTCCAAAAATAAAATAAAATTAATTTACCCATTCATTTTTAAAATAAATATGTTTACTCAGAATATTCAACTTTTTTTTTGTAATGAAGTAGACCATAGAGGCCCTTATTCCATAAATAAAAGGGCAAATATAGAAATCATATACTTTTAAGGCAAAATTACAATTTATCCCTTAAACGTTTATAATTACAAAAATCCCTCAAAAATTTAAAAACACGGATACAATAATAAGCGCGGATACATTAATAAAGCGGGTCGGATACATTATTAAGTGCAGGTTACATATTTTTTTGTTGCGCTTTTAATGGAATTTGCCCAATTTAAAATGGAAAATCAAATGCCTTAAATCACGCCAATAAGTTTCGCGACATTACAGAAACGTGATTCCCAAAATCAAATCAGAATTGGAGGATTCAATTCCTGTTCATCTTCTTCTCTGTTTCAACGAAGAAGACTTTGACTAAGAATCAAATTTGTTGTTGTGAGTTTAATCGGATAGATAATGAACATATCAATTTTGTTGAGGCATTCTGGAATTTGGGAAAGTGAGATTAAATATGAAAGATACAAGAGTGAGGGGATATTGGTTGGTGAACATGTTTCCTTCATGAATCTAGTTTCAACAATTGCGGCTGAGTTGAATATTGATGAGTCGAGAAAAAAAATTGAAATACGATACATTGTAGAAGGAAACTCCTCTCCAATGAGTATAAGGACTGATATGAAAGTAAAATTGTACGTAAAGGTGAAGAAACACGGGATTGGATTTGGATTTGGATTGTATCCCCTCTGTATTGATACAATTGATAGGGATGTTGGCGATATTGAAAATTTTGATGTGTCGACTGGTTCAATCGTCTGTGTTGAAGTTGTTGAACATGATGCACTCGCTCTCAACTTGGTAGAATAAAAAAATGGTGAGTCGTGTTATATACCAGAGTTGGAGGTGATGAATTACATATCAGATACAAAAAATACAGACGTGAAAGTGGATCAATTGTACAAGGATAAAGCCACTCTGATATCTGTAATGGCAAAATACAAAATAAAATATGGCTTCAATTTCAGAGTAAAGAGATCTTATAACAGGAGGTATGGAACTTTGTCTACTTTATTTGCTATAAAGTTGATACATTAAATGGTTGGAGTGTTATTTTAAGTTCTCAGAACTGTAAGTTACAATGTTGTTATTATAAAGTATCAGGTATATTATGTAAGCGTATCAAAATAAAGATACATTATTGCATTACAGATGATATGATTGTTCTTTTATGTGTTAATGTATCAATATATGATTGTTCTGATTACTGTATTATTGTATTTTATTGAAACAGTAGGGATACAATACTGGTTAAAATTATGATACATTAAACGTTTGACTTTATATATTTGTATAATAATGATGATGCATTATTGTAGTAAAGCTGATACAATTATGATTTGATGAATATTTACTGGTTAATATTTTGTTTTAAGCTTTTTGTTAATGTAAGATTACTATAAAGTATCAGATTCATTTCACCTTATGTTAATGTATAATAATGATGATACATTATTGTTGTCAACTTGATGTGTGTAGAACTGTAATGTATCGTTATGTAAATAATCTATTGTTTTAATGTATCGGTTATACATTTTACTAATGTATCTGAAAAAATGCAGATACAAATTATTGTGTTCATCAGATGACTGTTGTTGGAGATTGAGTGCATGTTAGGAAGAAATTGAATTTATTCAAAGTGAGGTACTTCAATAGTGAGCATACATGTCCGATAAGGGATAGGTTATTAACAAAGGTTCAAGCTACAATTGGGTTTATAACTGTTGTGACAACGCCTAAATTGCACAATCATAAAGAATTCATACACCAAATGATGTTATTGAGGATGTTAGAGCACTGTATGGGATTGATAATTCATACCACAAAGCATGGCGTGCTAAGGAGCTCGCATTAGAGATGATAAGGGGTAAATCTGCGAATGGATATAGACAGTTGCCTAAATATCTATATATGTTGGAAACTGTGTAACCAAATTCTTATATACGAATGCATAAGTCGGAGGAAAATAATTTCATGTATCTGTTTATATCATTAAGGCCACTAATGAGGGTTTTTCACTACTGTAGACCAGTAGTTATTGTTGACGGTGCACATCTTGGTGGAGCTTACAAAGGAACTTTTGTATCCGCAAGTACGCTTGATGGTGCAGGTATGATTTCTGTATTAGAATTTATAAATTTTGTCCCATAACAATGGTTACTTGATATTGATGCTTTATATATGGATAGTTGTGTATCTAGAAATTAACAAACATGTTCACTATTTATGAGTAGAATGCATATTGTCGTTAGCTTATGGAGTGGTGGACAGTGAAAATGATTGTTCATGGACATGGTTCTTCCAACAGTTTAAAAGTGCATTTGGGGAGAGGGAACAAATGTGTGTTGTATCAGATAGAAATGAAAACATAATTAATAGTGTCAGAACTGTTTTTCCAAATGTTCCTCATTTTGCATGCATATAGCACATTTGGAAAAATGTTTGTTCAAGCTTCAAGAGAAGCAAAAACGTATTAAGTGATGTGTTCTATTCAATGGCCAAGACTTATAGAAAAGAGAATTTTGAGAAATTGATGGCTAAAGTCGTTAAAATTGACAATCGGGTTAAGATGTATCTTGAGGATGTTGGTTATGAAAAGTAGTCAAGAGTTCATGCAACAGTAAACAGGGGGAGAATGATGACTTCTAACATAGCAGAATGTATCAATGGCTGTCTTGTTGAAGCGTGACAACTACCTATAATACAATTTTTGGAAGAAGTCAGAGTTTTATTCAGTTCTTGAAACTCTAAAAATAGAGAAATAGCATTCTATACAAAGGAAACATTGGGGAAGAGATTTGAAGAGTTGTTATTGTAAACGCTTCTAAATGTTCAAAAATGCAGGTATGTGCCAATATATAAGCTATAATATATCTGGAACTTGTTGTTCTTTGGCTGTTATGAGTATAAAATTGATTTAATTGATATATGGTGTGTGTCTTACCTAATGTTGTCAGGTTGTGCAATCTACTGAATTTATATATTCAGTTTTTGAATGTGGGGCGAAAATTCATTGTTTGTCTGGAGAGAAAGATCTGTAACTGTGGGAGATTTCAGATAGACGAGATACCTTGTGCATATGCATTTGCTGTTTTCAAGAAGAAAAACACTATAGATATACATCCCTACTGCTCAGATTACTATAAATCATTTGCATTGGCAAACACATATGAAATTTTAATGGTTCCAATGCCGGACAAGGAGGATTGGTCAGCACCAAAGTTTGTTTTGGAAGAAATCGTATTGCCACCAAGATACAAAAGGTTGGCTGGACGACCAAGGAAAAAGAGGAAGAAAAATCCAGGTGAAAAGATAAGCAAAAACACAAATCAGTGTGGACGTTGTGGACAAGAAGGTCACAACATAAGGACTTGTACTTTTTTCCCGAAAGAAGACTGACGAAATTCTTTGTTAGAGCTATTGTTATGTTTCAGATACATTATTTTAAATTTCGCTATGTTTTCATTTTTTTTTTACAGTTTTCAATGTAACCTTGATAAAAAACATTGCAATCTATTATTAGCCAGTAAAATCTCGTTACAATAATTTGAAATGTCAAGATTTTCTACTTTGTGTTTGTTTTTATAACAGATTATGTTCCAAAATACGTGTTTAAATAATGTATCATCACTTGTTTGCTAATAATGTACAATAAATTTTGATTGTGGGGATTGTATCAGTCTATGTATTTCAGATGCACAATTATATTATATAATGTATCTTAAGTTAAATGAATGAGTCAGCAACTAATTAGAATAAATTGACCAAAACAACAAGCATAATAAAGTTGTGTTTACTTATGAATTATTGAATCTGATACATTGAGTTATTAAAGTGCAAACGTATCGACTGAAAATTTTGAGCAAATATTATTAGAGCATGAAAAGAGTGTCAAAAGTATCAGCTCCTACCAGAAGTAATGAAAATGAATGAATTCGTTTGTTTATGAATTAATGAATATGATACATTGCATTAGTAAAGTGTGGAAGTATCAACTCCTACCAGAAGTAATGAGCATAAATGTTGTAGTGTGTTTAAGAATTAATGAATCTGATACATAAATGTTATCCAATTTTGTATCAAATTATATACGACAAGATTGTACATCAATGTACTTCATATATAACAGGTTAAAAATTTGAAAGTTGATGTCAAACTAAACAAGTTTTAAGCTAAACAGTAATGCTTGGGTACAAACATCTGAAAACAACAAAAACCAAAAAAGTTTAAAGCTAGAGTTAATGTATCTCAAAATGATAACACTATAAAAAGTGTCTAAGATCTAATCAACATTGACCAAATCTTCTTGAGCTGGTTCTTTGGAATGACTTCTAGGCCTTGTGGGATCATCATTGTCACTAACGTATCCTTGCTTAGCCTTTAAAGTACCATATTGCCATAAAAGGACTCCATATCTTGTACGGAGGTATTCTGAACGGAAACCAATTAATAACATAATATTATGCAAAAATAACAACTTGTTAATAAATGATACCAAATATAACACCTTGTTAAGCAAGATACATTAATAACCAACATTTTATACATGATACACTAATCTGATGTATTTTGTTAAAATTTTGAATCATGAACTTATTAACTATTTGTAAATAATGTATCTTATATGTAACTGATACAACATTTACTATGAAACTTGAAATACCATATACACATACAAACCCATAAACAAAACACGGATGATACATTAATAACTGAGCTCTACTGAAAGATGCATGTTATAACACTTGAAACAAAATACATTATAACTTGACTTACTTAGGGTTAGTGTATCAATTGATTACAGAGAATAACGATACATTAAATACGAAATCTGACAAAAAACATTACAACATTCGAAAGAAGAAGAACTAAAACCTAACCTCAGGTAATGAAGGTCGAGAAATTGCAGGAGCAAATTTTCGACCCCTTTTTTGGGAGGTTTTAGGAACCCGAATTTTTGAAGATGAAGCACGATCCTTTTTCTTCTTTCCATTTTTTACATTCGCCATTAACAATGGGTCGTATAGACTTTTCGATCTGTTCTCCGCCCAACCAATATCTTCATAGTCATATTAGTGTTAGTATCATCTATCTGCTTCAACAGTTAGAAGAACAAACAAAAAAGGATTTCAATAGTAGAAGAACAAACAAAAGAGGATTTCAAGAGAAGTAACGAAATTATCAAGAGTATGCACAGAGAGAGGCTTGATTTTGAAAAATATTGGAGAAATCAACCGTCAAAGAAAATGGGGAGAAGTTTAAGGAGAGAAAGTGGGGAGAAGTTTAAGGAAAGGATGAACTCTATTTTTTAGCGTAGGAAATATTGTATCCGGAAGATATTTTCCTTAAAGAGAAAAATAAGGAATTTTTGAAATTTATAAAACTAATGGGGGATAATGATAATAAGTAAACTTAAATGTGGGATTTCTATAATTTTTTCTAAATAAAATCAAGAGCAACTTTCACATATAGCAAACACAAAATTCATATTTGTATGCTATAACAAACTTTGCATAATTGCGCTCCATAGCAAACATAAATATGTATATTTCGCTATACATATACAAAAGAAAGCAGTTGTATAATCTATTTTGGTATACATATACAAAAAGATCAATTGTATAAAGTGAGAGAGGCGAGTGAGCGAGATCAATGAGAGTGGCGAGCGAGATCTGGGAGAGGGGAGAGAGGAGAACAAAAATATATGTATATATACAATTTTCACTCATTTTATACATTTGCGTTTTTGTATAAAGTGAGAGAGGCGAGTGAGAGAGCGAGATCTGGGAGAGTGGCGAGCGAGATCTGGGAGAG